>JAWWEQ010009234.1:0-44753 GCA_035583055.1 Torymus tubicola
ACGCGCGATGATTGAGGGATTCCCGGTTGTTAACGGGTGCTTTCTGGTCCTAAATCGCCCGATGCATCAGCTCGACGTCTCGCACGGTACATATCGACAAAATTGATCGAAACGAACAAAACAAGCGCAAACCGCGCGAACAACAACAAAACTATCAAATACTGTCATTACCGTTATAGTACGAAATTCTCATGTAACTTTTTGTCAATAGCATTTTTCTATTATCGAACATAATATGTATTTCATAAAAAAATCTTTTATACACGTAACCATAGCAGTCTAACTTTTCTTGAAATTTATTATTTTTTCAAATCTCACAAAAAATTTTTTTCACGAAGACGTATAACACCAAAATTCAATATTGAAATTTTGCCAGTACCATCGGTTAACATTTTTTTCAATAATTTAATTGAATTCTGCCGAAACTCAATTCAAAGTTTCATATACTGGAGCAAAAAATAACAATCCGATAAAAAAAAAACACCAATATATATACGTTGTTCCTATATGAAGTTTAGATATTTCGCAGTTACACAAACCGCGGCTAACACACGACTTGCTATACACACAGAACAAATTATCCAGATCACAATCACGCCAAAGCATCTAATCCCACCCTTCGCACCTCATCTCCCTCTCTCTTTTCCACTCCTACCTCCTCGAGTACTGCAATAACGCAAAAACGCCTAAACACACACACACATACACACATCGAGTGCATCGGCTCGAGCTCGGATAACGATTGAACAAACGAGCATTGCAGCAGTAGCAGCAGCGGTGGTGTGCGCACACCCTCTCCAAGTATACACCCTCAGTCCTCGCGTATATAGGAGGGTAAGGCACGGCACAACACTAATGGCCGAGCATGTTGACAAAGGTCACTCGCCGGCCGCGCGCACGTACACGCGGGTAAGTGCTGAACACGTCTAGAGGTGAGGTGGAAGGGGGATAGGATAGAGGAGAGAGGGTAGAGAGAGAGAGAGAGAGAGGGTTGGTGTTGCCGTACGTGCCATACGCTGCGCCATCGGCTGATATGAACATAGTCACGCGTAATGGGAGTGAGCGTATACGAGGGCGGCGCGCGAGTGTACGTATACGCTGGGCTTCTCGCTTATGAAACAAAGTGGTCGAGCATTAACTGTCCTCGAGCACACCCTTCCCCCTATAGCTGCTCAGCACTACTACTCCCCCCTCCCTACTACTACCTCTACACCGAACTGCTAGTATACGCTGGGTCAAATGCCAGAGCTTCGCATTGTACATCCGGTGCACGCGCACGTTTGCTTTTCTCTTTCTATCTCGCGCTCTCTCTCTCTCCCTCTCTCTCTCGATTGTCCAATGTACGATTCGACGAGTCGGCACGAGGGCTGCGTACGTTTTTTAGTTGCATCCCCCTTTCTCTCTCTCTCTCTCTCTCTCTCTACGGAGCTTCGTTCAACGAAGCTTTATTTTTTTTTTGTTGGTCATTGCAACGTTGCTGTGCTGGTTTGCCGGTGTTTTGTTCAGTTTTTGCTTGTTGTTTTGTTTTTGTGTATAGTGTATAAGAAGAAAAAGGAGGAGAGAGAGAGGGAGTTTACCGGAGAGGAAACGAGAAGTTTGAGAAACGAAATTTTTGGAGTGGAACGTGTATACGCGCGTATACGTGGGCTTTACGAGAATCTTGCGGGGAGTATGTAGTAAGGGCGAATTGGGAGAGGATCGCAGCAAGCTTTAAGATTTTTTGCTGTTGTGATACGTGCAGTAGTGTTACAAGGACGGGGAGAATTTTACTTTGTAGAAGTCTGACATTTTCTTTTATTCGTGTATTTAAATGCATGGATGGATTATAATGAAGAGGAAGGTGAAGTAGAGTGAAAAGTTTTTTTTTTTCATCGAACTTTGAGATACGAGGGAAGAGATTTAACTATACAATCGAATTAGCAGTGTATATACGCACTGAATGTGCGAGAGCTTGCGCGCACCCGCGTAGTTGGTTTTACACGGAATTACTCCATTAGTTAGCTGGAACTTTAATGAGAAGAATCAGCATATAAATGAATTTAAGTTCGAACTTTACAGCTCGGGCTTTACTTCTCGCAAGAACAATATGTACTTTACATTAGTTTTGCGTTTCTGTGAAAGCTTGTATTTCTCTTTAATAACTTTGCTCGATGAATTTCATACGTCTTCTGGTAAAAAAGGCTGCATTTCAAACTCAAATTTAGTGTCTTTAGAAATCTTCATGTTGTTTGGACGATTAAAAATTTCTATACTCGTATAACATTCAGGTCAATCAATATATGCATTTTTGAATTACTTTTCTTATATTGATGTTTGGAAACAATGTACCTCGAGAAGATAGTTGAAAATAACTTATCTCATGGTATCATTTAGTAAAGACTTATCTTGTGGAAGCGGTTAGAGAGAACGTACTTTGAAAACTAATTTTTTAATTGCTTCACGAAATGTTGCCTGGCAGTTCTAAAGTTTGTACTACTGATAACACGAGCTCGATCGAACTACTTTTTTAAAAATTGGTTTTTTAATATACACTTTTTTTTAACTACTTCTGTGAGATTAGTCTTTTCCGAATTCTACTGCGGGATATATCCGATGTAACCGTCTGGGAAAGATATATTTTTGGAAACCAACGCTACTGAGTGCAATCTCTCTATTTACCTAGATTACAAATGAATTAAAGTTGATTCCAGACAAAATGGAGCTGAAATCAAATGGGATTAAGTTAGATATTTTTTTTACTTATATATTTCAAATGTTACAATTCATTGCATTTTTCAGCTATTATATATTAGCTTTTTCAAATACATTTCCTCAAAAATTTTAATGCCAATATGTCGATTCATGTGAATATTGACCCGATAAAATAATAACAATAAATTCACACAATCCAAGTTGCAATTTTTGACGCTTTCACTCTACATGTCAGCCTTCCCGTATATACTAGCACATTAAATCGGCACGCAGTCGCGCGTAGCGAATCCCTTAATAAAAAAGAACCTTGTAAAATCGTATCTCAACTTACTTAATTATCGTTGCTTCAGCGAAAGTACCCCCTTTGACCTCGCACACTGACGTTGCTCTTCTACACCAAGTCTCCCTCGCTCTCTCTTCTTTCCCCTTTCGGTCTTTCTCACTCCTCTTCACATTTTCTCAAACCTTTTTTTTAACTTCACCGTAAAATTTTACTCCGTGGTGCTGCTGCTGCTGCTACTGCTCGCGCGCGCGCACACGACCAAAGCGAACGAGTACTCGTGCGCGCGCGCTTTGCTCGCCGAGTCTTTCATTAAAACCAAGTGTTTTCCACTGGGCAATAATGCGCGGGAAGTTATCCGGACGGCCTTTTCCGCTCTCTCTCTCTCGCTTTGCTTTTTGCTTTTGCTAGCAAATACCCATTCACACGGGTCCCCATTCGCGTTCGATATCGTAGATATATATACACATCGTGGTAGAGTATATAGTACGGATGCAGTGCACCAGAATGGCGATCAGAGAAGAGAAAGAGAAAGATACAGAAGGATAGAGAGAGAGAGAAAGAGAACGGTAGAATGAACGAAAAAAAATTGGGTCAAAAGTGCCGACAAAACTGAAGCGAGCTTAGCTGTTCCAGCGTGAAACAAAAGAGAGCAAAATAGAAGGGGAGAAAAAGAGAGAGATAGTGAGACGAAAAAAGAGAGAATGAAAGAAGGGAGCCGTGAAAGTGCGTAAATAAGCCATTTTGCAATAAATACTTATATTGGAGAACAAATAGTCTAACCGTGTTTCTTCGGGTAGAATGTGGCTGATAGTAGTTCAGTTCACATAGCGAGTATATATATAGACTACGATAGCAACATACACAGGTAAAATAAAACCCGGGAGAGTAGAATGTCAAAATTTTTTTGTCCATCAATTTTTTTAAATTGGCGCAGTTAGGTCGACGCGTCGCGATGAAAAGTCTCTTGTTTTTCGGTTAGCCGGTTTCTTTCCAGCTCACAATAGGGGAAAAAAATAAATGATCGTTTGAAGGGTTAGTGTTTCATTCATGCGTATCTTTTTTTTATATATAGTTCAGAATTTAATGTAGTATCAAGGCACGTACGTAAGTCTTGAGTTATTTTTTGAATGATAGAATGAATAAGAAACTTCATCGTCTATATATTGCATTTAATTTGCCGTATTATATCAATATCAATATTAAAATCGGCTAATTAAAATTCCGCATGAAAATGATTACACGATCAAACATTTCTCATATATATTTACTTGTACTACTCGATAAAGTATCTCCCTCCCCATCGACTGCAAAGTAAAGAACTGGAAACCCTCTTCAGTGACCACATAAACACCCACACAGACACATACACACACGTCACTTACGAATTCACCTCCGCAAGGACAACTTGTCCTATCAGCAACCCCTACACACTCTCGACGCTCTCTCACCCGTACTCGCTCCAATATTTATGCCCTGCACGCGACGCGCACCCTTCAAAAGAACCAGCTTTCTCCTTCAGCCTCTCTCTCACGTCGCCTGCGAAAAGGGTACGAGACCTTTTCTCTCTCTCTTTCTCTCTTTCTTTCACTCGTTGCTCTTCTTCCCACATATATACCTACGTACATACTACTAGTTGAAATTCCAACAGCAGCCGCCTAGGGGCCCCTTTGAGCATTACGCGTCGGTTTATTCCACTGGTTATTAAATCCTTCGTTCTCTCCTACATATACCAGCAGAACCTCGTGTCTTTGTTCTTTGCAAGCGCCCAGGCGCCTGCGGCCTTTAGACGCGTAAAGAGAACCCCACCATACCATTTACACACACATACTCGAGTTTTTAATATATATACATATATATATATATATCGCGGCGAGATCTGTGGTTTTCAAGCGGTACGCCACTGTGTGTAATGGATTTGTCAAGACGACGTTTTTCTCTCTTTACTCAGCTCTCTTATAAGTTCTGGTTTTTTTTTTCGTTGTCACATGAGATGTGTGTGTAATCGAGTATAGCTGTTGATCTTATTGCCATAGGGTCAAGGCGTCGGGTTAAACATTGCGGAGCGAGAGTCAAAAGGCTGCGAAATGGCTTCTTCTACCGTGTGCGGAGAGTGTTATCAGTTATTCAAGCGCCCGGAAGACACAGCTGCGGTGTATATATGCTTGGACGACGACGCGTACATACATACGTGATTTCGTTGCGACCGTGTCGTCTTTATTGGCCGCAGGAGGGTGTTGCTTTAGGATATAGCTTTTTTTTGAGCAGGCGAGTTGCTGTGAATTAGTAATCGTTGGTTGGTATTTCGCATCATTTGTCGTTGGCTGTGGAGTATAGGTAAAGGGAGAAAATATATATATAAAGCGAGGGTTATTTGATAAAGTTTCAATTAATAAGGGAAAATAAGAGGCGCGGTGTGATTCTGAACTGACTGAAACACACTGTGGAATTACAATTTAAACGTGTCGGATCTCCTATTTTTTTTTCTCAAAGAGAATTACACTTAAATTAATCTCTTTTAGCTAAAGTAAGCATTACCGCTTACTTTTCATGGACTCGACCTTTTCTTATTCAACTGGACTGAGGAAATCAATTTCATTAGCTTTGTGTTGTTAATCTCTTGTTTGCGCAATTTCATTAGCAGCTCGTTGAGTATTTCGCTCGAATAAACATTTAATCTCATGACGATCATTCTTCCGTGTAACAAGCGCGCACAGTTGCTCGAAAGTCAGATAACGAGGGAAGATTACTTTCATTACTTTAGTACTTGTGAATAAGAGAGGTGGGAAAAGCAATTTTTTTTCATCCTACAAGTAAAAAGGTATTTTCTCCAACTTCTCTACTATATATTAAATTTCATCAAAATATATACGTTTATAAATTTTTCAACGAATTTCACTATTAAATAACAGCGAACAATCACATTTGCCGTGCAATTCTGCCGTGAAAAACAAATTCCAGCGACAAAAAAAGGAGAAGAAAACACACGATATTGCGCGCTCTTTGTCTTTATTCCAAAGGCAACGGCAAGACGTTAGATAAAGCCGCATTGTAAAGCCAAGCGGCTGCGAAACGGCATCTCCTCGTTCTCTTACGGTTTCTCTCCCTCTCTCTCTCTTCTTTTATCAGTTATTTAAACTGCCAACTAGAGGGACATCTGCGGCCGCATGCTGGTAAGATTTGGCCTTCGCGCCTTCGTATACACTCTTGAACGCCGCTACGGCTTTAAAGCTTTAAAAATAGCCACTTTTTTTACGCTATGTGTTGTGAATGACTTTGAAAGATTCCACGAACCGATTGCGTATGTTTGTCAGGTTTTTAAGTTTTTATTCGGGAAATCCTGAGTATTAATAATTGAAATACTTGGCGATGTTCTGAGAGTTAGGAATACAAGGGCGGGGCTGAGAGACGTATTTCCGGTTATTCGCGTTAAATATTTAATAAGATACGTTAAGTTTTATTTCGAATGGATCATTGAGGGTAGTATACATATAATGACTGGAATAAAATGAAAGAACTGTGTTATCCAAGCTTTCTTCTTATTCAAATATACACGCTATACTTATATAAATAATCTCGCGTAATCTGAAATCCCGATGAAACTAAAATTATGAAAAGCCTTGTAGTATAACCTCATCAAGCTTCTCTTATAATACTACCTGGCCCGTACGCCTCTCACCCTGACGCTTAAGTACCACAAAGTTTAAAATCCTGCGCGTTGCATCAATAAGATGATTACCCAAACTCAAGATTTCAAAGTTACTCGGCGCCACTCGCGTATACGCTTTTACGCATTCCATCTAAAATCTTCTTCTTCTTCCAAAATCCTTCTTCAAAAGATCTCGCGCCTTTCTCTCCACAATAATAATCGAGCCTCTTAATTTCGTGGCATTCTCCTCTTGAGCGTAGTGTTATACACTCAGTGACGAACCGAGACGAGAGCGAGAGAGAGAGAAAAAAACAACAGCTGCTTTCGCAAGTCTCGAGAAAACAAGCCTTTTCTCTCTCTCATTCTTTCTCCGCTCTACATTATACAGCAGCCGCGCGCTGCTGCTACTACTACTATATACACTTCAACATCGGCGCATGCGCAAACGCGTTCGCAATATCTTCCAATTTAGCGCTTAACGCGCGCGCGCGCGCGCGCTTTCGGCATCTCTTTTCCAATTTTCCCTTCCTCACCTCCTGTGTACCAGTAGTACGGGCGCGCGTGCTGCGCTTACAATTGCTGGCTTATAAACTGAACGCGATTACTGCGCCAATTAATTAGCATACTTAGCACACGGCGAATGCAGAGAACTCGCGAGCAGTTGGAACGCGCAAAAACAAGGGTTATATAGATATAGATATATAGATGGTATATATATATACGTAAGGAAGGGGCTAAGCCAACGACCTTACGGTGCAATCGACGGGAAGTGCGGGAGTGCGGGTGAAGAGATTACAACTAGGTGTGGACGATTGGAGAAGCTATTAATTTCCGATGCTCGAGCGGTCGGTGAAATTGTTTCTCAGAAAAAAATTTCAAGCGCGGTAGTTTGTCTTCAGCTGTGAGGAATAAGTGCTATAAAAGCGTCTGGATGTATATATATCATGAACAATCGTTATTGCATTGTAATTATGAAGAAACCTTTGTTCCATACGAATAATAGATTACGGGAAATTTCATCGTTACGTCACGTGCTATATCATTGATTAACATATAATATATAGATATTGCATTATTAGTCGATTAGTATCTATGAATATACGCTCGCGATATATAATTACTAAGTTATACACGCAATATTAAACGTTAAATAGCTCATCGCGTATATTATTATAATGATCATACATAACCGAGTAGCAGAGAGAACAAATTTGGCAGCGCGGTTACAATTATGAGCCCAAGGGCGCGTTGTATATATACATATATACGTGAACTCACGTGATGAACGATCATTGTGCGCACAACGAAGTACTGTACGGTATGCGTATATATATATATATATATGCGAGCCTGCAAAGTGGCGTATATCTGCGTATAAGGCTTATATATAAAACTGACTTTGTAAGACACAGATATAAAGGGGTTCCATTATATCATTCTACTATTATATGTTAACACACGTCTCTTCGACTTTAATATATCTTTAATCGTTGTATCTCTGAAAAACTTATACTTTTGTATATATACGTGAATCAAATCTTATACGTATGCAACCTTAAACAATCGCAAAGATCCCATCAGCTTTAATAACGATGCAACTGTAACGATGCAAATTGTTCATCGCGCAGCTCGTGTTGGTTGCATATAGTGGCCGCACCGTTATTATATTTTTATTTTCCACGCTGGATTTACTCATGCTAACATTGCTCGGAATTCGCTCTATTTTTTTTTTCTGTACCGAATTTTTTTTATTTTTTTTTTTATTTTTATTTTTCTCCTTTCCACATTGCATCCGCGTATATACATACATATATATATGTACAGTCGAGCGAACCGATAAAACTTTTTGTCATGCGATATAATAATCCGGAGAACGGAACGCGTACACCGGATTGCTGCTGTATTAACATGCAGGACGTGCAACGCTCGTGTGCGCGAGATGATGAATCGTCGATAATCGAAATAAATATTAACAAAAGCTATGTGTTTATGTATATATGTGTAGACTGAAAAAAAAGAAAGAGAGAAAAAGAGAAATGGCAATGTACGTTCATTGTGCATTCGCAGGAGCAGCACGCGAGTATATATATAATTGCTCGAGTAGCGCATCAAAGTGCCTCGTCGTGTATATTTTGTCGCGTGGCGCTAGCAGTCGATATAATATTTCAATTGGAATAATAATCGCTGATTATTCGGTCACTCGTCTTCGTTAAACGCTCTGCCAACTGGCTAACGACGACAATATGTGCGTCAGTATGTCGCCTCTCTGTCTGTACATATATATACGACACACGTTGGAGCACTGATTTTTATCCATGAAAATGTGCAGCCGTATCTCAATTATACTATTTACCCTCGCGCGACGAGATTATTAAAATGGAAATTACGCCGTAAAAGGACTTATTCTCATCGTTCAGCCATGAATTTATCGCTGACTTTTACTGCGGCCTGTTAATAATTGAGAAAAGAGAATATATATGTGTGGACATATCCAGGATACTTTTCAATTTGTATTGTTAACAGAAAAGCGCAAATTTTGAAATGTGTTAGGTGTGCCATTGAACAAAAAAAACTCTTGAAACGCTTGAAATATTAGTGCCCAAAACGTGATTCATTAAAAAAATGTACATTTAGCAGGAAACACAGCTACAATATAGTTTGGATTAACATGGTTGTTGATGTCATAAGTTTTTCTAGATATTAATGTAGAAAACAAGTCGAGTTTATTTTATTTGCAATATAAAAGTTTCAAAACAACAGTATAAACAACTACTTTACGTATTTCATTGTACATCAAACATAATGCACTTCTTATGGAAGACATGCGCGCCGTTAGGAAAAATTAGGACTGTACTCGCTATTATTTTTCATTAATTTCTTTTTTCATAGAAATTTAAAAGTCCTCTGGATATACTCATATACGGACAGAAACGCATTCGCTCACTGCAGCAGCTGTTGCAGGGTCGAATTGCGATTTTTTTTTCGTTTTATGTTTATTTTAATCCACGCGTATGCGCTCCCGTAAATCTTTTCAACTTTTATATCTAGGCTCAAGCAAAATGTTACATGTTTCGAGTAAGTCGGATATGCGGATACATAGCATATACGAGGCCGAAAAATGTTTTTTGTATATATCACTTGGCGTATTAGTCTTTTGCTTTTTCAACCGATATTTAATTAAATTTAACCTGCGTTCCGGATATAAAGCTTATTGCTTCGAGGAAAGTCATTTAATATTGGTTTGTTTTTTATTAGCACTAGCTACACTCAACTCGGTTTGCACGTACTATTTGTTTATTTATTTATTTTTTTGAAATTATTATCATGATCAGGTTAACATCAATTTAAAAGTATATAATACGATAATGGCATAATTTTTATAGATAAAGTAATGCGATTTTTCTTGTGCTATTTTAATTATTCAATTGTAAACATTTAACTCGAGAATTCGGCGCTTATTCTATATAAACCAGTTAAATAAGTCAATCAATCAAAACAGTCTCATTGTGATGACAGATTTCATCCATCACTTTTTTTAATAGAGGATTTCAAGGAATCGCCGAAATTTCATTCTAATTTATTTTTCAGTTCTAGGTAGTAAAATTTTGAATATCGTGTTTTATTATAGCTTTTATCGCTAAACAATGGCTATTAATTTCATACATTATTTGAAAAATACTCGCGTCTCTAGTTTTATAACATCACTTTCAAATAACGAACAATCGTTTACACACAAAACTCACAATTTTTCATCAATTCAAAAAGAAACGATCTGAAATATCCTTCATATAATAAGGTATAAATTAATTCTTTGAAATAAATATACCCATCATATCTACCCGTAAAAAGAATTGCGACTTATCTTGCACTTCCCTTCAGTTTAAAATCTTAAAAAATGCTCTACTCCCCCTCGAATATCCTTCTAGAGAATTTTCAGAAAATTCAAATCCTCACGAATCCATCTCTCGCGATCTGCTCCTTCTCTCTCTCTCTCTCCCACTAAGTTTTTGCCACCGTCCGCCATTCTTCCACTTCTCCTGAATTCCGCATTACCGACCGAATCATCTCTTAAGAAACTGCCGGCTATTTTTCACGCAACCCCACCCAAGCATCAGACTCCATGCAAAAACCCTCTTCCCGCAAAAGCTTCCGCGCGCTCGCACGAGCTCAAACGTAATTTTCTCTCCAGCGTTCTCTCTCTCTCTTTCTCTCTTGTATTTTTCGCGCTTATAGCTATATGTACATATATATATATATCGTATATGTGTGAGTGCGTATGCGTATACCGAGTGCACTGCCCTCGCACGTCGCGCGTAAGTCGTCGTCGTCGTCGTCTGAGTCGCGGCGTTCGTTTCACTCTCTCTCCCCCTCGGAGGATATTCATAGAAGAGCTTCATGGAACGCTATTCGTGGTTTCCCCCCATAAAGGTATATACACGTATACGTGGCAATCGCGGAGGAAACGCTTCGTATACGCATGTGTACGTATGTATGTATGTATGTATGGGTGAGATTATTTTTAACAGACGCAAGCCGTCGTGCAAAAAGGCCCTCGCGGCCTTTATTTATAGGCCTTTTAGCCGTAGGCAAGCACGACGATGGAATCCCTCCTTTCTTTCTACCGTCTGCGACCTTTTTTCTTTCTCTCTCTCTCTCTCTCTCTCTCTCTCTTATACTCACGTTCTTTCGTTCTCCCCTATCGGCGGGATTTTCGGCTCGCGGAATCCGATGACCGTGGAGCGTTCACGCTTGCCATACCGTAGCCGCAGCAGCAGCAGCAGTAGTAGAGCCGATAAGTGAAGGTTAAGAAAATAAAAAGGGTGCCAGAACTAATTTCGTTGCTATAGCAGTCTATATAGATGCGAGAATAAGTGTGAGAGAGAATAATAAAGGGGGAGAGATGCGAGAATTTATCATTTATTTAGTCGGGTATAGACTTTAATAGCTCGGGCGTAGCTCAATTAACGAACGGGGGGAGAGGAAAAAGGTTTGACTATAGCTACACGCGGAAATTCGAAAATATAAGACGTTGTGTAAAGCGGAGAAGAAGGACGACGACGATGAGATTTAAGGCGCGATTTTACAAACAAGCCTTGAAACTACCGTCGTGTAAATATCCCTGGGAGAAAAGTTGCTCGGTGCGGTGGTATAGCGGGTTCTACACTCTACGTAGAAATTTAGGAGTAGGAGGTCTCTAATCTGTCGAGCCCTGGGCTAACTGTAAGCGCGCATTTACCAAGCCCGCGCTTGTCTGTAATGTATGTCCGCGTGCAATCAGCGCTGAGAAAGGATTCTTTCGCTCGTATAATCTCGGAAAGGAATTCACCTTAAGACTTGATATATACATATGTATATCGTATAGTCTAGAATAAAAATAGGTATGTAGGTGTGGTATATGTTTATTTATAGATATATGATTAATCGATGAGGAAGCTCAACGCGTTGTAGCAGGTAATTTTTAGACTTTATTTTTAAGCCGGAGTTTTCGGATTTTAGTAGTAGAGAATTAGTTTTTTTTTACACGTTTAGAGAAAGAGAGATTATTTCGACGTTAGGATTAATAAAAATCCATGTCAAAGTATTTGGATACGACGCTAACGGCTGTTGTATTTTTATTTTTAACTCTGATTTTTTCTGTTTTTTTTTTCAATAAGAGATGTATAATATTCTTATATATGCAGTATATAGCATTTTTATTGCAGAGATCCACGTCAACATTTTAGTATATATATATATATATATATATATACGACGCTGGTAGCTTCATGCAATTCGAGGATAACCTATGTTTCTGTGCAGCAGTTACTCCTCTTGCGCTGCGCTACGCGATTTATGACGTAAAGTTTCTTTCCGGGCAGTTAAGTACGGGTTTTATTGGCTATACGAGCTCATGAAAAGTTAAAATATCGCGCAGTTATTGATTTTAGATGACTCCGCGGGTGTGTGTGTGCGGCCAAGTTCGGAAGGAAGGCTCAGTCCTCACTTCTCGATCGCTGCGAGATTAACTTTCGAAACGTCAAATAGTCAGTGATCTCCTCTATAATCTCTGGAAAATTAACTAATTAAAACTTTTATACCGGGCGGTACCGCGTTTTTCACGATTCTTCAATAAAGTGTAATATATACATCAAGCGTATATCAACTTAAGTTTACCCCATCACTCGCATAGTGAAACGTATATACAACGAGAATTTACGTTTTAAATTAACCGCTCTGTTGATTTCCGACGCCAAATTTTTACGACTCTGTCGTTCTCCCTCTCTCTCTCTCTCTCTCTCTCTTGTGCGCTACGTAGACTTATGGTAGCACGCGGTGATGCTCGAAACAAACAAGCTCAACGAACTCTCTTGCTTCTCTCACCGCACGCAAACAACAGCAATCCTCCCACCCACGCCCGTCTAAAAGTTCGCCAGGCCCGAAAATTTAGGACCGTAGCACATTGCGACCTCTAATCCACGTTGTGTGTGTGTATATATATATATATATATATACTTCTGCGCATTGTACAATCGTCGTCTTATCGTTGGCCAACGCGCGTAAAACTCGTCTTCCAACTTTCGACGGCGATGTCACACACCGCGCCTACTTGGTTATCCGAGGCGCATGCCCGCTTTCCGGGAATCCACGTAGAGAGACCGCCGTCACACATTCATGCTCGCACTTCCGCTGGCACGAGGAGGGTCTCTAGTCTGGCGTCGTACTATGCAACTATCTTTTGCATGCGGGCTGAAAGGGGGAAGAGAAGCAGAGAGAGAGAGAGAGAGAGAGAGGAAGAGTCTATGACGCGCGTGTATAGTGCTATAAGACGAATTTGCAAGCGGGTAATTGACGTGCATGCTGAATAGACCGCGGGGTAGGACTAGGATGGAAGAGGAGAAGAGATGAGATGGGGGGAAGGGGGGAAAGTTGATTAGGTGAGGAGTGGGCTCGTTATGGTTAGGATTTAATGTATATTTATATACGAGATTGTAGAGAGTATAATAGCGTGTCAAGGTAAAAAGAAAATTGCTTTTAAATAGTTTGTAACTTGTATGATGGGTTCGCGAAAGTCGAGCGAGATTAAGAGGATGCGGGCGAGTTGAAATTATTTATTTATGTAGAAACGTACACCGCAGTCACCAAATACAAAAGTACATTAATTAACAATATTGAGTAGTAAACGATATAATAGAGGTCTTTATAATTTCAATATTGCCAACAGATATAGCAGAGATGAATTTCTTCTATTTGAAAAAAATTTACTTTAAAACATTTACAAAAACTTAAAATTTTGAATATACTTAATTAAAAATGTATTATTAGTATGATTTTTAAAGAGGTAGTAATTTTTTTTATGAGCTTTTTTATGAAATATAAAAGGATTTCACCTCAGCTTTCTATCAGTAGCGTTGAAATTACAATATCGATTATAAAAGGAATTAGAGAGAGAGAGAGAGAGAGAGAGAGAGAGAGAGAGAGAGAGAGACTGGGACGACGTCTAAGCCAGAAGTTTCATGGCCCCCATCTGCTGGGGTTGCAGCTCGCTCGTTTCCTTCTCCATGATTCGAGAATGCGGCCTCTCGACTGAGTCATAATGCCACGAGCTTCAACGAAGCTCGCAAGATGCATCGACGTTCATGGGTTTTTAAGGAAAATGTTGGAAATAGAAAAAAAATAAAATAAAATGAAAAGGAGTGCAATTGCTGTGGATGTCAATTTTAAAGCTTTAATTTAACGTAATAAATTAATTTACCGACAATAAAGACGCGCGTTTTATTGAATTTTTAGGTGTGAATTTCATAAAAAATAAATCGAATGAAACATTGTTCGTATAATACGCAGAATAATAGTGTAAATCTATATAGAAAGAAAAAATATCTTGCTATACAATAACATTTAAACGGTTCCAATAAACCCGGCACAACCAACAGTTCATTCATTGTTATCCCCTTATTTGTTTTTTTTTCACTTTTACAAATACTTTCTTTCTTCGTTTACCACACTCTATTTATTATTTATCACAGTTCGAAAACTATGCGCTTTGTATATGCTTCGTCGGGGAGGTGCGTGCAATCGAACGTTTGAACGTGAGTTTATGCCTATAGTTCTATATAGATCGCATCACAAACGAATTCATCCACAATTACCTAGCTAAAACTCGCGAGAGTTAATTAGAGTGCTATATACTCTAATGAAATTGCACGAGAATTACGAATATATTAATACGCACTATTGTACGGTTCCAAGAAAGAGTATATCGAGTACTCACCATTGTAACACTACATATGGTCGATTATTTGTGTCGATAAAGAAGCTGATACCACATTTATAAACATACGCGATGATCAAGAATAACTTGCGAACCGCATTGATTCTTTTTTAGATGGGAAGAGAAAGAGAGCGAGACGTATAAAAAGCGCAAAAAAAGTGAACCGATGATCAACGCGCGAATATAACCATTAACCGCATTTAGGCCACATGTAAACATGCATCGTTCCAGCATATCGGCATATCCGCGGTATATCTGAGAGTGCTCGCGAAAGCACCAAAGAAGTTAATGGAGTTCACTTATCGGCTCGTTCGTGGAATATACACACATACATACATGCACTTCACGGCCGCGAGGAAAGATGAATGATAATTCAATTGGCGCGAAGTGGAGTATATAGTTGAAACCGCCGCGCAGCAATGTATACGCGCGAACCCTCAGACTACTCCTTGTCTTTCAAACGATGACTCCACTTGCGTTTATGAACCGCGAACGAAGTATATAACCATTAATAACACCTATATATATATATATATAAAAATATATACGTGCTATGCGTACGGCGACCCTCGTTAGTATATAACCCCTAGTGCTCTACTACCGAGTATCGAGGACCGTAGGATATTAAAAATTTTTCTTAAAATTCCACGGCGTGGACGCGGCCTCGTAATAATCCTCCTCCCCCAGCTCTACACGCACACGTGCGCAAGCACATTCCTCCACGGCCGTATAAGCAATGAGGCAAGTTTCCCTCGACACTTCCGGTCGTCCCGCGTGCAGTTTTTATTTCTCCTCTCAAGCGCGTATAGGAAGTTCTTATTTCCACGTCTTTCCCGTCCTCCCAGCTATACCATGTATTTAGCTGAGAGAGGAAAGAGCTTCGTGCAATATCTTTCGCGGATGATACAGCTGCAGAGTAGGTACTACGAAGGTTCTCTCTCTCTCAAGACGACGAAGAGAGTAAACTTGTTAACTGCAACGCGACCGCCGCGTGCGGCTGTCGGAAGCCAAGCTGAGGATCATTCTCGTCTTCGTCTCTTATATATATATATATACCCGCGCGACTTCTCGTAGTCTCCGCGATATATAGTTGAGAAGTTAAGCAAAGAAAAAAATTGAGTTCTACCTTACTTCGCTTTACTTCTCGCCTCAACACGACCCAAGTTAGTTTAGCGCAAGCGCACGGGGGGAGATTCGTGTACGAGTGGTATTTTTTTTTTTTACCTTGTCCGCGCGTGGGGATGTAGACGCAGGAGAGAAAAAAAAGGGTGGAAAGGCAAGGGAGAACTTTAATGAAATTTCTTTCTGCCGTGCTGGCTATTTAATTGAGCCACGTTATAACGAATATATTTGCAATTTGACTGGCTTTGCTAATGGAGAAGAGAGAAGAGAATGACGAGAGCTGGACTTCAAAGTCAAAAAATCAAAGGATACGAGTATTTGCAATTAGCATTTATATTTTTCTCGTTTATTTATTGAAACAAGGTTCACTTTGGATACGTGAAATAAATTAATTTATTAAAATAAATCACATTTTATTATTATTGACTTTGAATTTTATTTTAAAAAAATAAATGGGTAATACATACATGTTAAGTAGACATATAAAGATTTTTTTTGTACACAAATATTTTTCTGCGCCCTTTGATTTTCATAAATTTTATAAAATTGGGGGCGCGAAATTTGTAAGTCTTTATAGGGAGCGACGACATATAGGTGGCCAGTGTGAATTCTGAATGCAAATAAACGAGTGCGGACCATTTATGTTTAAATTAAGCACAGTTGAAAAATCGTGTCTTGTTAATTAGGTACTTATTTTACATTCGCTTTGAAAGAAAGGTGCGGTTCGACGTTTCCATCACGTCCTATCTCTTTCGCTATAAAAGCATCTGATGGCGTTGTAAATTTAACGCTTTTAAAAGCTTCGTGTTTTTTCAGAAAATACTGTTTCTACTAAAAGTTTCTCTCGTGTCAATTTTTATTTTTTGTCTCAAACTGATTTCTTTAAGCAAACTGTATACGATTGGATTATAATTAATATGATTATTTAATAAATTTTAATAAACAAGAGTGCTACATTTTATTATGCGATTTCAATTTTAATCATTTATAATTATTTATATTATAATTGATTATTCAATATGGCTGTTCATCATTTTAATAAAGTGAATTCGTCTCTGGTGAAGTCATGTGGAATAAAATGGATTGCTAAATAAATGAATAATTAGTTCTTTTTTTTTAAAGAATATCAACATACAGATTTCAAAAGAACTCAATTTGCTGATGGGCTGATCATAACTTAATATTTCTTTGAAAATTAAATTTTCTCAAGTGGCGTTGGGCGAGGATAGCTACTGGATATCGCCTTAAAAACTTTATCCGGCTTTTGATCTTAATTATTATCTCCTTATTTTAATTTTTAATTTTTCTTTCCCAACTAAGTTATCAAGTAACTCAACTTTCCTGATAGAAATTCGAAAAAAAATCGGTTCTTGATTAATTTCTGCCTATTCAAAATAACTACATTTTTTTTTATTTCCAGCTTTTAGCTAATACATGACTAGAATTTTCAATTTATTTTAGTACTATCCTTTAATAACGATTGTACAGAGAAATGTACTACCCTTCTGTTGTATCAATGCGATATCCTAGTAATAAATATCTAATAAAATAAACTATAACGATAACTATCGTGTAGCTTGTAAAGTGCCAGTAATTGATATATATTGTATGAATTTAATATTATTTATATCAATTGCTATTATATTAGTTACAATAAGTACTATCAAAACGAATAATATAAAAAATATTATTATTATAATAAATATATGAATTTATAAAAATTATATCTATATTCAGATGTAAAATAAGTCACGCGAGTTATATATACTAGTCTCCTCTGTATATAAAGGACATACAACGGTTGGAACTTTCCACTGAAATAAAATCATATTTCACGATGCGCGACGTTATATGTATTCAAATTTCCTTCCTCCAAGGATATGCATATACCCATATCCACCCAAAGACATATATAGACTCAAGTTCCATCAGTCGATCCTCCTTCTACCCGATATATAACCACCGCGGCGCTTACATTAGCACGCGCAGCAAACGAGATTAGTCGCGCGTTCACACATTCGTAAGTGCGATCTCACACTCGCACATACATATGTGTGTGTGTCTTGCCTCATCGTCACAAGAGGCTGCGCGATAAGAAGAAATTCGTGTCGGACGGCACTCGGACAGCTCGTACTCTCTCCCTGTAAGAACATTCAATTAACTCGATTGGTTAATTGAGTTTATCGAGCGTCGAGAGCGACGGCAACGCGTCTACCAATTGTCCTGGAATTCCTTCCTTTCGCGGCTTGCTATACCCGCGCTTGCAAGGCGAGGGAGAGGATATAGAGCAGACGAAGCGGAAAAAAGCGCCGTCCTGGCAAAAAAAAATGGATTCCACGTGAATTGAACACGATCGTATACGGGCAAAGAGAGGGTGGACCACTTCGACTCGTCAATCACTCTTCTCGCATGTGTGTGTGTGTGATCCCCTCTCGGAAGAGCTGAAACCGTTTAATTGCTTATTCGACAGGGCGCTTATTTCGAATGTGTGGCGCCTTTCCCTGACAATTTATGCTAAACTATATTCGTGCGCATCATGTGTGTGGGTGAAAAGTTTGCGCCTGTACGATCGTATTATAGGGATGTGTGTGTGAGTGGGAGGGAGAGAAAAATGGGCTTTTTTTCGCTTTTCTTAGGATATATATATATTGTTTGGAATAAAGTCGATTAGGCGGAGTGAATCCGTAGGCAAAAAAGATAACATAAAATGATCGAGTCACACTGACTGAGCGACTGTCGCGAGCAAATATTACTTTTACGACAGGCGAAAGCCTATTATATATATATATATAGTTTCCGCTCGTTTAAAGCGTGCCGTGTTGCTGCTACTGAGCGATGCGGATCATTTTTTATCCGGCCATTAAAATTCACTGAAAAGCACACGCGATATTTCAAAAGTTTCCCGCTTAATTAACGTATATACGATGCGGGAGTGCACAATTATCCGTACTTGATATCATAATAGCCAAGCTGCGTGAATATATATATATATATACGTAACGATTATATTCGAGAGAGAATTCTACCATTGAATATATAACTGTGTTAAATTATCATTTTTCTTTTCCAAAATTACCTTCCTCCGCTTTTTCATTTAAATAGGATTAACGTCGAGTTCATATATATATAGAGATGCGAAATTTTCAATATCTACTCTAATAGCCGTAAATTAATACGATTTGTGCACATCTCGTCGTTACAGCGCACGAAAAGGGTATTATAATTGAGGTTTTGAGTTATCTGAGAATTCGGTGAAAGAAAGTGACTATATTTTTCAGCTTTTATTACTACATTAACAACCAATGACGAATTAAACCACTTCTGCAATAAAGAATAAAGAGTAAATTATCGTTCTCAACCAGTTTCTTATATAGTTACCACGCTAAGTTCCCCAGTTTCCGAGATAACACCTCTTCCAACCAACTCCTATAAGATAACGTCTTCTTACATACCGGAAACAACGATGTAATCTCCAATCTCACATATAACTATATACCCTAAAATCGGATCTCGTTACTCAACCATATATGGAATTATATATAGCCATTCACATAACCCCGAAAACCACGTGAGATATGAATGTCGCATAGTCGCTCTATATAGAAAAGCCAGTGAACCCATCAAATTCGAGCGTTGTATATACGCGAGCGCGTGTCACTTTTCGGGAATAGCTATATACGCAGCTGCGTGAAAAAGTCACTCTATACAGCGTGAACCTCGTATAGCAACGCTTATTCGAAAGTGTGGGACGTTCCGTTCATGCGTTTCGTGTATAAAGCAAGAGAGAGAGAGAGAGAGAGAGAGGTTAAAATTAGCCCCTGTGGCGTGGCATGTCTTGAACGCGTGTGTATATGTGTGTATACACGTCGCGGCTTTAGTATAGAAGCGAGAGATTCTAATTACTCTCCCGCGCGCGCGCGTTCGGCAGTGGGTCGTCGTCGAGTTTATGTTCCGTAATGGCTTTTCCGACGCGAAATGCATCATGCGAACGTGAGATTATTGAGTTTATCAATTTTTTTTTTAATATATATATAATAACATTTTATATATATATATATGTATATGTAATTTGTTTAAATATTTGTTGATGACATCGTTTACATATCGTCGATCCTAATGATATAATTTTTGTGATTACGTTCATCAGGTATGTATATATACACGGAAAGCTTTGAAATTTGTTATTAACATACTATATTTAATTACGTATTATTAACATATACTCGCGCTGCTTCGAAATTTCAATTTAATATTTAATTGGGCTTCGAAATTTCAACTATTTCTCGTAGATTAAATTAAATCAGTATCATATAATAAAAGACAAAATTATAATCTATAATAATAATAATAGTAACATATTGTTAAAATATATAAAATATAAATTATATATAAAAAAAAATAAAAATAACGCTATTGAACATTGAATTCTAATAACTTTATAAAACCTCATTACCAAGTGCAGTATAAAAAGGCACCTTCGCACTTCTCCTAAAGGACAATTTAATGCGAGCACTTCGACGAAAGAATAATGCTCCCTCTACAACTCGATTTCTCTCAACTCTCACGTCTATATATATATATATACACACCCTGAACGTAGCCTATTACTCGTGACCTCTGGCGCAGGCGGCGCCCGCTATAAAATCGTCATCGTCCCTATATATATATGCACTCGCGTCTTCCTCCAACACACATGAAGTATATAACCAACATATATATACGCTTTCGTTCTCTTCCATCATGGCTGCTACTGAAATTCGCGCTTATTAATAAGCTTCACCCCCCTTTCACTATATATATACATACATACACATGGCAAAGGTTATAAAATTAATTGGCAGCAAGCGGAAGCTCTTCGCGGCTCATGGCAAAGTTGCTATATACTCGCGGTACTATATAGGCGCGTATGTAACTCGCGAAGAACTCACTTCTCTTTCTCTCTTGCTCTCTCTCACTCTGGTGAAGCAGCAGGGATGCCGATAAATCCAGCCTGTGGTTGGAACGCAATCTCATCCCTCCCGAGCCGTTGGCTCTGCACGCGCGCGTACGTGTTCGAGTATGGATGAGCAAAGAGGAGGAGGAGGAGGAGGTGGTGGAGGGGAAAGTACAGTACGCCCTTCTCCTACGTTTCTACTGCCGCCTCCTCCTCCCTCACATTCAATCAACGTGTCGTAAATTCGCTCGGTGCAATCTATCAGGGAGAGGGAGGCCGAAGCGCCGGCAGAGTAGCAGCAGGTACTATCGGCTACGAGAGAATATTTACATCGCCGAGTCGTATGTGTGGGTGGGTATGTGTGTTTGCTCGTTGGGTGGGGGGGGGGGGAGAGTTTTATTTAGCGCTATTTTTGTGTTCGATAACCACGCGGATACCCTGGTACTGGTTTATTTGCCGGTGAATCAAATGAATTTCGAAAATACTACGCTCTCTCTGTCTCTCAGCTAATTTGCCTTTGGTATCGTCTATATATATGTATATACATACATCTATATATGTTTGTGCCATACGTATGTGTATACAGGGCAGCGGTATAGTATACGCGAAATTTCGAAATAAAACAGAAAAAGAGTGCGTACGAATGTGCATTGTTTGTTTGGAATTTTTTTGTTCCACGCGAGACCAGCAAGAGGAGTGTATAAAAAAAAACTAAAAATTCGTTATTACCGCGGGAAAAAGTCGAGATTAATCTAGACATCAATAAAACGGGGAGAGGATTGTTTGAATTAAAGAAGATAAAAAGATAGGTAGAGGAAATATATAATTCTTTTAATGTTAGTTATAGGTAAGCAAGGTTTTTGATGATACGAGCATGTTGAGGATCGAAAAAAAAATATAGTAATTTTTTCAACAATCATCTTAAACATTAATATATAACATTTCTCTCAGTGTATGCACGCACGCAGAAACGATGATTATATATATATACAAAACTCAATGTTTTCATAATAATTCGACATAGTCAAGTGAAGCGAGTTAGAGCGATTATAGCAACAGTTACTATACCTACAGTGTCTATATGGCTTACAACTACAAATAAATCATTCGCAAGCCATTATAGGCTTCGATTGATACAATCTACCGACTATATATACACATATACGCACAACGAGTGAGAGGTAGTTTGTGTATATATGTGAGAGAGAGAGAGATCAGACCACGAGGCGATGACGATATACATACACGGTTGGCTAGTTATAAATGGGTCAATAATCGAAGGATCACTCGGAAGCTTAGCAATAGCGCGTATATAGCGATTAAAATCAATACTATAGCATTATTTCACGCGTTCATTCGAAATCGTTATAAAACCTAATAACAATTTCAACGTCGCACATCAAACGACTCTTTGATATTACCAAGCGTTACTCATACGTTTGCACATTTGTTTTTTTCAATTTTTTTTTTATTTATTTATTTTTTAATACCACAGTTGGATAAAATTCAATACACGAAACGCGTTTGCTCGACAAATGCAACGCGCGCATGGAAGGATAAGCAATCAGTGTCTCGCGGAACTCGTGCGCGTGCGCAGCGACCAATCAAATCCGGATTTCACCACTGATCCAGCGTCGATCCTACCAATATCATGCATCCCGTTAAAGTAGACGGTAAGCGGTAGATGCACGCGTCGAAGCGATTCAGTTGAACTCTCTTGCGCCCGTCGTATACGACAAGGAAGAAGGTAGTATGTATGTATGTATATATGAAAGAGAAGTATGGTGACGATTCGATGCAAGTGACTATACACGCAGAGCTTTGGAGGAATGGTATAGTATGTAGGAGTTTGCACGTTGCAGATGCGCGTTTGCGTACGCAGACGTCAGATTAATCGGAATTGGATTACCGTTTATCACACGCTAGCGCGTCTCTATATCTGTGTGTATATGTGTATGCGTGTATGTTTGTGGGTGTGTACGATTTGTCATAGTAGAGTTTGTGAACTGTCGAAATAGGCTTTTGCCAGCTTTGCTATACTTCCAGTTGCCTGAGTAGAAAAGTTTTTGTTTTGAGTAATAACAATTTTTGTTTCTTCTTCTTCTAATTTTAAAACGCGGTCCCGATAAATTTCTGTCATCTCAGCTTGATATGCACGCGGTAAATCGTGAATCTTATGATAATTTATTGAGAAAGTTATCTTATGTATATATATACTGATGGTATTACCATCCAATCTTGTCTTCAATATTTCGTAATATTAAAAGTAGCTTCATATACGATTTTCAAATTAAAATCTCGCTTCATAAGGAGCCATTCATCAATCCGGCGCTTTCAATTGGAAAAAATTTTCACTTCGAATCAATTGATCGACAGAAAGCAAAAATTTAATAGAACTACCCCCTCTTTATCTCTCTTTCTCTCTCTCTCTCCTTCATCGAGGGGTTGAAAATAATGTCGTTATCGAGCTACGCTCTCAGCACCTATAGATATACATATATACATCTATATACAGAGAGACAGCGAGAGAGAGAGAGAAAGAGAGAGGAACGCGCGCGTTCAACGAGGGGCAACGAAGGAGTTGCCGCAGGAGCGGAGGCCATGATATCCGGCTTTTCGCGGCTCATCGAACGGGATCATCGTCTGCATAATTCGATGCGACGCCCTCCTATCCGCACGCTTCGAACTTTTCTAATAAAAGTTAGTGGAACGGATGCAAGCTGCTTCTTTCTCTCTCTCTCTCTCTCTCTCTCTCGCTTCGCTTCTATAGTTATTCGTCGTCTCCATATATCTCCAACGAGTGGCACGCTGCTTTTTCCCCTATATATATATATAGTCGCGTCTCGTCGCGTCACACAAAGGAGATGGCATTAGCGGACAATAATTATACGAGAGCACAATGACGTTGAAGGACGCGTTTAAAGGAAATCGTATATTATATAAAGGATCGTCTCTCTCTCTCTCTCTCTTTCTAATACAAAGGAAAGAGGAACCGTGAAACAGAGCGCGAAGCTATTAGCGAGTTTTTCGTGTGCAATTTGTCGCTGCTGTGGAACGCGCGCATCTCTCCTTCACACCTTCACTGCTATAGTAGTAGGGTGGGGGAGAAATTTCGGTAGAGGAGAAGAAGCTGTGTGCGGAATGAAATGCTGTAATTAAAGTCGTAATTGCCGGAGAATCGCCAGACGCGAGCGAGCGAGCGAGCGAGCGCGCAGGCAATCATGGTAATTACCCGCAAGCGTGTTCATTATGAGGATTTAGGTGAGGAACCTCCAGATTTTCTTTTGACGCCGACTCCAAGCGTCCTAGTGATGAGAGAATGAGAGTGTAAGAGAAAAATCGACGGAATAATTTGATGAGCGATGAAGAGGGACAAATTATTCTTAGGGAGGATTAAATCGTACTATATACAATCTAAGGTGACTTCAGGGGGGTAATTCGGCTACATTGAACGGAATACTTTCTATCTTTTTCTGTGAGTGCGTTGAAAAAAAATCATAAGGAAGATTTTAACCCTTACCTTTTCATTTCTATCTTATGAAAAGTTTCGATCACACATCGAACCTATACGTGTGACAAGGGATCAGTCGACAACAGCTTCTTCGGAGGATTTGGCAACAACGACGGAAGTGAGCACTTGACAAGAGAGGCAAAAAGAGAAGATCAAAGAGAGAGGGCCGCGCCGATATCGCGAGCGTCGCGGGAGAGTTCGCGAGACTAATTAGTTTCTGGCTAGCTCTTGTTTGTCCACGGTGCATTCACGCCGGGCAAGAGAGAGGGACAGAGAGACGAACAGCTACACATTCATCTCAACATCGCCATCCGCTGAGCATCGGTGATCGTCATCTTCGCCGCCAGCCCGCATCAACCCTCACTCCTGTCGTCGACTCGAGGAATACCTCGACTTTTGCAGCCATTCAGCAACGACACCAGCAGTAACCCCCCGACAGTAGCAAGCGAGTAATGCGCAATCAGCCATAGAGCTTATACCCGTGTGACGAAATTTGGGTTAAAGTTAACGAGCGAGGTTACGCCGCCCATCGGGCTGCCGCTTCGTTAACTGGCACATGGGTGCGTGCACTTTGATTGGGCACGGTATTTTTCCATGCGTTCTAACTGTCGGGAATCCTTATGTGTGTAATAAAGAAAAGCGTTCTTTGCATCAAATTCCCCCTCCTTCAAGGTACGAGTCGCCATTCACCGACTCCGTTCAGCTTCCCGATTCTGTGCGTACAAATAAGTTGTATGCGTGCGTGCACTGGGAGTGAAGTGCAACGTAACACGCATTAATAAAAATAAGATTATCATGGATTTTGAAATATTTATAGGTGTGCAAGTTAGATCATTAAAGACGTTTGGTATATATACTAACGATGTATATTGATTTAAATATTCATACACTGAGAGAAGGATTTATTTATAGTTAATGTATTTAGTAACAGTTAATACTAAAATAGTTGATTTTGAGAAAATAAGAAAATTATAATCTGAAAACATTCATATTTGACTGAAATTCCAAAATATTACTATCAATGATGCGCATATTAATAGTTAATATGCTTAGTTAATAAGAGCTCACAAAGAGTAAATGTAAATAAATTTTTCTGTATATTTTTAATATATCTTCGTATTAACTGTAAACAAATTCTTCTCTCAGTGTATAGATGCAGTAATAAATAAATCGATGCGAACAGAATGAGCGATTGGAAAAAAAACTCTGTATTTGCAATTCTGCGCCAGTTGTGAGAGATTAAAGCGAATTAAACGGATTGACTTGTTAAGAATTTATATCGCAATACTACGCCTCAAAAGTTCAACCAATGGCCAATTCTCGCGCTTGAGTTGATCAAATTTAAATATTGTACGAGTTATGTTATATTGATATTAAATTATGATAATCTTGCGACAAGAAAAATACTGTCGGGAATCACGGTTAAGCAGATAACGTAGCATTAATATTATTACCGAACTGAAAGCTTATATAATAAATTATTATTGCTTCGTGACGCCGTGATTTCTCTCTTCGATTTCGACTCATCAATTATTGTGATAGAATGAAGAGCAACTCTTCTGAAGCGGAAAGCAATCGAACACAACGTAAATTATTTAAACGAAATATACGTCAATATTATTTTCTCGTGAAAGTTACCGTAAAATACTTGTTTACCGAGATAACTTTTTATGAGTATTTTTTCTAATTAATACTGTGGACAATAAAACTTAGAAAGTTGTGCGATTTTGGGCTTCCTTAAGAATTTCATTGGAGAGTTTTCATAAAATGAACGTTTTCGCCAACGACTCGTAAAAGTTTATTTAAGATTTGGAAGAAATAAACGTATTTGATTAATGACGATGCTTTGAATATTTTATCAAAATTTTAAAAAAAACTGCTTCATTGTTTTCGAGATACAGCAAGTTTCCTTGAAGCACATTATAGCTTCCGTTTAGACGCACGTGCCCTCGAGTGAGTGCAAATAAAGGAAGGTGCACTGCGTATATGTGCTTATACACTGAGGAAGTGGTTATACGTGCATGCGTAAACACAATTGAAGCGGCGGTATAGGTGTATGTTAACAGGTTCACGCGAAATTTTGAGAGTGGAAGAGAGAGAGAGCTATATGCGTATGACGTTCGATAAGTTGTACGTTTTTTACTTTAAAATATAAATATTATAGCGATCTTCTCTTAATACAGTGATGGATAAAATTTGCCATTACAATAAGACTGTTTTGATTGGTTGTTGTAGTCTCATTACATTAGTCTATACAAAAGAGATGCGAAAATTTAATATGTTTAAATTTTTTACATTGAATTGTGGAATATAAGTATTTAAAACTGAATAATTAAAAGAGTTTAATTTTAAACTGATTGACCGAAACGTTTAAATTGAAACTAACTTGATTATGCTCGTAACCTAAAAAAAAGACATAAATAAATAAATGAAAACCAATACGCGAGAAGCGTATTGAATGTAGCTAGAATACTTTAAAAGTAGATAAACAAACGTTTTTGTAAAATTTAAAATTTTTACTCTGATATCACTGTAATATTTTTCTATACACCAACACAAAAAACACTCGAACAACCACATAGTCTACCACTATAATCTGTTACGTAATTTTCACCGCTATTGTATATTAAATATTTATCCGAACAAATCAATACAAAAGAAGTATCCATTTTCCTGGTACATACTATTTCATTAACAGATACAAGAACCATACTCAATTAATTAAGAAACCTAGCTCGGACACCATTATTTCTTAGCTGTCGCATGGATTTCCGCAACGTATATATACCCGCATTGACACGCCTTGCGCGCACCACCGAGACACACCTTTTTTCCTCTCTTCAACCAACCCTCGTAAAAACCCTTTGCTTTTTGCCCAAGCCACGCAACATCAGAAGACCGAACGTCACACGTGTGTGTGCCTCTCAATCTCACCGCACCAACATACCTATATACATCTAGAAAAGTACGCTAGTTTGCCGCCGCGATCCATCAATTATACGCGAGCGAGCGAGCGAGCGAGCGCACATCGGAACATCCGTTACCAAATCTCGCGAAAAAACGTTGGGGCGATCCGCGAGAGAGAGAGAGAGAGACGAGGAAGCGTGATACCTTAGCTGGTCAGTATAGTAGAGGGTACAAAACACGAAGACTGGCGATCCATCAAAATCAACGCGCGAAAAGCGCAACCGTATGTGTGCGTGTACGTATACCTTCTTTATTTATTTATTTTTTCAAGTTTACGTACGTATATATGTAGGTAAAACATAAAGTATAAAATATAATAAAACGCTTCTTCATCATCTGCTCTCATACCAGAGGGGAATTAAGAAAAAGGGAAAGAAGGACCAGAGAATTCATTATGATTGTCGGCGCGGAGAGAGAATTTCGCAGAGAGACGTACCATCGGTTTATATATATATAGCGGTTGAAGTTTTAATTACTCGAGATAAACGAGCTTGACGTTGCGCGCCGGAGATTATTTTACGGGGATTGATCGAGCAGCGGCGATTTTACGCGCAGGGGAAAAAAGGTCGATCTTCAGGGTGAAAGTCGGATTTCCGTCTGCCCTTTTTTTTTGTGTCCGAGGATGAAAATGGTCAAACAATTTTTTTTTTATTTTTTTTTTATTTATAGACTGACGTGAGTATAATGTTTTCGTGGAGTTGATTGCGCACTTTAATCCATCAAGCTTTTTTGGTTTTAAAAAAAAATATAATACCACTGTCAAATTTGTCAAATCTATCGGCCGATAACGACCGATAGTATTGCATTCATAGACAGACGTATGTATGTATATATACGCACGTACACCCGACGTGCCATGAAAATTATTAGGTTTTAGTGTATAAAGAATATTCGAAATATCCTGCAAACCGATATATTTTATGCGCCGTCGAGTCGCGCGCGCTCGTGTACCTTTATTTATCGCAAAATCGACGGGAGGTGGGGAGGGAGGGTCACATATTTCCTATACGCGCGTGTGCACATGCACATATCTCCCTCCTCTTCCACCTCTTGTATAACTCGTAGCCGAGGCCATCGACAATGAGATTAGCCTGTTGACTGGGAAAAACGAGGAAGCGTATACGCGACCACCACGCACATAACACATTTGCCAAAAGTTTTTGTTCTTCGCTTGACGTTTCACGGCAGCAGCCGCACTGACATTTTTACGTTCAGCTGTAACTTCGTTGCCCCCTGCCTATATATACGTGTACTCCCACTTCGTCCGATTCTCTTTTCATGCTTTTGAATTTAAAAAATGCGTTCCGAACGAAAAAAAATATACCTCGCGTATATACACGTATACCCTTTGATATTTATATACATACTGCGAGAGAGAGAGAGAGAGCGTTAGCACGGATATTTTATTCTCTGGTGCTATCGGTTGCAATTTTCAGTAAATATTGATGACTCTTCTGTCGTCGAGCTTTTGTTATAGCAGTGAAAAGAGGTGTGTGTGGGGGAACTTCGTTTCGAAGTGCGTGTCATCGCTTTTTACGAAGTTATATATGCACGAAAAGTACGGAAACGAGAGAGAGAGAGAGAAAAAGAGAGATATATATTCGCTCTATTATCACCGGTCGGCGCTGTGTTAAAATTGAGCGCAAAATGTCGCGCGGGACGACGAACGAACTGTCCGGTAGTATCGTAAATACTCGGAAACGAGCGGAACGATTCAAATTTATGTTTACGAAGAAATTCCGTCGCGAAAGTTTCATTGAATAGAGAGAGAGAGAGGAAAGTGACTTCGCTCTCGGAAGTTCGCCGCACCACACCGCGGACTAATGTCGAGACGAACAAAAAGCACTGGAGATTTCCGGACGAGTGCGTTAAAGTGTACGACGACGCGACGGTTTTGGATTCTATACCGAAACGAGTCGTTTTAAGAGGCATGAGGAATACTATAACTGCGCTTGCTATAAGACATCATCACCATAGTAGTACGCACAACTCTCCAGACGAAATTAAGACTTTTAATTAAAGCCGGATAGCGCGCGTGCATTAAGTATATATATATATATATATATGTATATGTATATACAGCATGCGGCCGCTTAAATTAAACATTTTTACTTTGCTCACACGCGCGCGCGTACATGAACGCGCTATATAGAAGCTTCATAACCGAAAAGCTCCCTCCTCATTCTCTCTCTCTGGCCGAAATTGCCTCACTCGTTCTGCCCCATAAATAACAGCGCTCACCTCGCTCGCGCGCTTAATAAAGCGAGGTCATTAACGAAGCTAATGACTATATACGGTATAAGCGCGCGAGAATGCAAGATTGTTCCGAATTCACGCGTGTACGCGCGCGCGCTACGGAACAAATTGAATTCCACCGAAAAACCAATCCGCTCTCGCTTGCGCGCGCGGGCGCGCGAACGCTAATACGCTAGTAGTAGCTTCTGCCTCGTACATCACGTATATGCAGCAGTGCCGCACTCGATGAGATAAAAGAATGAAGCACACTTCGAACTGTGAAAAAAGAGAGAGAGAGAGAGGGGGGGACCGCTTGATGTACGATTTTTCGAGTTATCGGTCGCTGCAAAATTTTGTACTCGATTTTCCGATCACGCGCCGCACTATAGCCGCGCTGTATATATACAGCAAGCCTCCGGTGGGAGCTGTTGCGTGTGCTTTGTTTTGTCGTTTTTTTTTCTGTCTCTCTCTCTCTCTCTCGTGGGTCGTCGACGATGCGAATGAAAATCGAACTAGGTGTGCTCTCGAAATTAACTGACGATAGGCGAGTGGTTGCCTACGTGGCAATACAGTATGGGCGTGGCGTTTTATATAGTGGAAGCCACCTCGACGAGGTGTAAATTGTTTCAACGCGTTGCTATATACTGCTGCTATATACGGTTTTGTTTCTATCGTGCCTGTGTGTATACACGCACAACCACCGAACAAAACGATTTTGTCGACAGATTTGCACGTATTTTCCTTTCACCGTCAGATTCAACCGAAATACCTGTGTACATACAAGCGTATAATATACTAACTCCAATATACATATATAAACAAGTATAAAAGTATTATATATATATGGGCTAAACACTTGTATTGTATATATACTATCTCTGTCACTCGTTACACTACCTATGTCAACCCCTCTTGTATGCAAGTTTCATAGGCATAGACCAGCGAGACGATGGATAATGGGGTACGTTTGGAGGATGGTAGAGGAAGGGTTAATATACGACGCGAGAACGCGTTAGACGCACCACCGCGGCGCGGTGCGTGTTAATCAAACGGGTATACGGACGACCATAAGTGGCAACCCTTCCCTCTCCACCCCTCTGGTTCTACCTCCACCCCGTTATATCGGAACGTGCTCTATTGTCGACGCGAGCGCGCGCGCGCTCACCTGCAGCAGCATCACCACGCGGGGGGGCGTAAGCGCGATTCCTGTAATTCGCAGGCCTCTATTGATGGAGTGATTGAGGAAAATCCTGGGTATAGTACCAGCAAATCCATCCGTTTTTTTGAATGGGAGGATGTAGAGATTTTTTTTTTTTTTGGTATGTGGTGGTATAGGGGTGAAGTTAGGGTGTGAGAGAGAGAGTGTGAGGTTAAATATTTGCTAGCTGTCTTTCTCCACGTATTGATGGGAATTTTCGGCTTTGCTGACGACTGATTGAAATAATGGGTTGTTTCGCCTGTGATTGATAGGTTCTGTCGCGTAGCTGACTCTCATACAATAGGCAATAGTCGTGTCATTATACGTGAGGATCGATTGTCTCGGTTCTATATTTTTTTTTATTTATTTATTTTTTTTTTCTAATCGATGGTCTGTCCGCGTATACCCGATTAGTTGGGTGATAGTATATAAAATGCGTATGTGTGGATATGTATATGTGTTTTTAAAGGTTCGAGGAAAATATGTTGTTGGAGGGTTTTGAAAGGGTAGAATAAATGAATGAGGTCGTAATTTGTAAGGTAGTGCGAACGTTGGAAGTGTAAGTTTATTAGGGGAGAGCTTTTTAAATGTTGTAAATGTATGGTAAAATATTTAAATTTAAAAAACACGTCATTTTATTACGTATTTTTATAAATACCGTGGCAAATATGTAATATCTAATAAGTCAAGTAATCATATATTCAAAATTTTTATATTCTTAAAACAATATATTAATCAATTCAAAAATACATTATATTTACCGTTTATGGATGTATAATATCTGTAAACGCTCGGGGCTTCAATTTTTGAGTTTGCAATTTATATTTGCGCATACATAAGTAATTTAAAAGCACGTATGTACATATAATTAAAATCCGACCTGTAATTAAAAGCGCAAACGACCGAGATGATGTAACAATATCTAATCTGTGAAGAGTAGGGTGAGTCGTTTTTTTTTTCATTTTAGCGAGCTGAATTTCCACTTTTGCAGGATAATGAAATTATGCTTCAAATAAGGTAATTAATTCTTTAATGTAGGACTTTAATTCATTTTCACAGTTATATTTTTTCGCAGAAAATGAAATTTCATATATATGAAAACGCTTTTCAATGATGGACGTACTTTATTACGTGTACCTACTTTGTAGGCAAATTGGTACGTCGTAAAATCGCCTCATGTAACGAATTTAATGCGCTGATGTAAAATAGCTTGTTACTTTATAATTATGCATTTCTCGTCAACGTACAACATATTATTCATATGTAAGCGTCACACTACTTTTAAATAATTCTCTCTAAGAAAAAATTTGAGATGCTCGGTATAAAAATAAAAAAAGAAAATCACGAATACCTTCTTTTATCAGTGTAAAAGTGTCAGTATAAAAATGCTTACTCTATCACATTACAAATCAAAGTGAAACTCACACAAAATTCTTTACGGGATATTGACTTTTCCAAGTTATTTTTACAATTTTTGTCACTGAACTCGAAATAACGAAATCTCTAAATAAGTTATTTTTTGCTACATATTACTCGAGGCTGCAATAACAAGTTATACATTTCACAGTACAATTATAGTTATAACTAAATATAACAAAAAAATTCAGCTAATTTACCAACTACTTAAAAAAAATCCTTATTTCTACTGCATTTCACCATTTCCACTGTTACAATCAAAACTTTTTCACCAATCAAAAATGCTTTCGTCCCTTCTACAACCTCCTATCCATCTCTATATACATCCTAATACTTGCATACAGACTACACAATCTACTATTTTCACCATTCCACCATCACTTCACCCTTCCACTTCGATCTCATACGTTGCGCTTTTGCATTGACAACATTCTCCCCCCTCCTCCTCCTCTTGTTCCCTTACACGCGCGATCCTCTTTTTTTCCATCACCGCTAAGCGCATTATAGCCGCGTAACGAAGAGATAAGGGTCCTAACAACATTGCCGTATATATATACAGCAGGCGTGTCTATATATATATATGTGTGTCTGGGTATATATACGCGACGCAACGCTCGACGCGGTGTTAACGAGCTTTTTACGTTGCGCGAACGCGCGTCGCGTAAACGCGCGCGCATTATAGCTATATAACGGCTTTTCACACTTTCGCGAGTATACTGACCTCTATGTATATGTGTGTGTGTGTGTGTGTGTGCGTCCGGTATAGATGTATGCTTTTAATAGATAGAACGTGCGAGTCACGCCCTCAAGAGTGAGAAAAGACTCTTTGCTAATGCTCTTATGTCATTATGCCGTATTAAAAACTCGTTATATTGGCCTTGTATCTATATATATTTACGGCATGTGGCGTTTCTTGTCCTCTCCGCAATGAATCGATGGTCGTTGTGTGTGTGTATGTGTGATACGCATACCTGTGAGGGGGAGACGAAGTGTAATGGATGAGCTGAGGGATGTCGGTATATATAGAAGCGTGTTTGGACAACGCGTTTTTATTAATTTTGTATATATACGCGTGCACGCGTGTGCGAGGCGTCGATGCTTCGAAATTCATTACTTTGAATAGACTTCATTAATTTATGACCGGTGACTTTTGGCAGTTAATGTGTGTGTGTGACCTACATGATGAATGATGGATGATAGTAAGTTGTTTTAGTTTGTGGAAAGTGCGTATATGTATTGTATATAGGTTGTATGTAGTTGTTAAGGTAATAATAATAGTATGTACTTCGATTTTAATCAATGTTTTGTACAAAATTGTGTTTGTAAAATATACGGTTCCTCTGTGGATATAGGAAAAATGGTGTGTATACAAATATATAGTGTCTAAAGGAAAGCTACAAAAATAGTAAAACCAATTTAAGCTGTTGTATTCGAATTTTTACTTTTTGGAATAGCATGCATATATACTAGTACAAAGGATCGAAAATTAATTGAACGAATTTTTATAGTTAAAACAAAAGTTAAAACTTTGTTTTAAAATTGCAAAAACTTTGAAAAAAAAAATTTGCAAGTGAGGTAGCGCAAACAAAAGAGATTGTTATACGCTTGTATACGTGTACCCAATTATCGACAACTTCTATAAGCAACATCGCGTCGAAAAAAATATTTAATCCTTTACAAGTGATAAACACTCAAAGATTATTTGAATTAGATTTTAAAGCATATTTCTTACAAGTCTTTTAATAATTATAGTTATTTCTGGTTTTCTCAAAGGTTTAAATAATATTTTACGTATCTTATGTGTGTAGCGAGAAAAAAGCTTGGCAAAACCAAGATGTGAAAACTAATTTTTCTCCCGTGATACGTCAATATATTACTTTTTATTCATGTCTCTAACGGATATTTTGAAAGTTATAATCAATAAAAGGACGTACATTGTTTTACATACAAAACTTATATGTAAAGAGACGACTCAGTGTATAAAGTATGACGTATACAACTAAAGTTTTAGGTAATAGAAATTGCTCGCTTAATTCCATTGTCCGAAGGTCACGAGTATATATAATTTCTCAACTTTCTCCGATTTACCTGAACCACGTCGTATATAGCTATACATGATTTGAAATTGAATTACGTCGCGAGGATATAATACTACCACGACCACCACCACCAGCAGCATACTTCTAAAAGGAAAATGTAACAACCAAGCATATTTCTCTCTCTCTCGTCCACTCATACAATCACGTATACACCTTCACATTTACCCCCATATATAGCATACATCTGGGCAGTTTACGAGCCGCTCGCGTTCCGTGCAATTCGAAATCTAATTTCTAATATACGAGAGCGTATGAGCTTTCTGTGTTCTGCGCGCTTCACTTTATAATAGCTAGGCGCTTCCGAAGGACACAACTACATATAAAGCAATGCGCGTGCGTGCGCTTTCACCACTGCTAGCAGTTATATAGTCGTAACAGACGCGCGCGAGTATAAGCGACCCCCTTCCTCCTCCGTATACACCGCAAACTAATTTTCCCTGCGCGCGTGCGGCTGTCAGAGCCAGAGAAACATCTGTTCCTCAGTGGTTCGCGGAAAAAGAACATATAAGCCGCGTGGCTGTTACATATATATGTATATACGCTTGTGCACTGCCCATTACACATATATATGTATACACACATAGCGAGGGATCGGTCCGAATTTACTTTGTTAGAGAGGCGGGATTTTATACATAGGTGTGGGTGCTCAATTACGTACGCATGTCTGTATGTATGTATATATATACATATACATGTACACGAGCGTGCATTACACGCTTGGCCGATCATCTGTGATAATCCAGTTAAATAATATAACGTTAATCGCTCGAGGGCGTATACAACAGATCCGTCGACTTCTCTATATATACTCTTTCGCAAATTATCGTACGTGTGTATTATACGTATACATATACGCGTATATATATATCGATTCGCTATATATACTGGTGAGTTTTCGCGCCGCCCAGTAAACTACATATACATATATAGCGAATCGCATTCGTGCTTACACTTGCACACGTGTATATGTATATATCTGTATAAGCGTACTTTTCGAATGGGACGAGGCACTTTAAAAAAAAATAAAATAAAGTGGGTGCTCGAGTTTCCATCTATATATATTTATATATATCAACACTCGCCCACACACACACATACAGACGCGTATGTTTTACTGCTAAGTCACAGCCCGACAGACCGTACTTGCACGCGCGCGCGCGCGCGTGTGTATATGCCATGAAACTTTCATCATTTGCGAAGAGAGAGCGAGAGAGTGAGTAGGGCGCTTAAAAAATGAAGGATAAAAGAATGTCGCACGCGCATATACGCGGTGAAAAGGGTAAACCGGCGGAGCTGGGAGGAAAAGAGGGGAGGTGACGACTTTGCGGACTTCGAATTACTTTTCCCTGTGCGCGGTTTCTCTGTCCCTCCTTCTTCTTCTACGTCGTCGTCGTCGTCTTCGCTCGGCTCGTGCTCTTGACGTCGTCTACCGTCTTTGGTTAAAAAGCCGCACGAGTGCGTATGCACAAACGTCGTCCGTTATTATTTTTATTATTTCTTCCCGTGTCATAAAAGAGAGCGAGAGAGCACAAGTCAAAGGCAAGAGTGCGTCTTGCGCCGTTATATTTAAAGTCGAGAATATAGTGTATAAGGCGAGCGTGCGCGCGACACCATATAATTGTCGAATAAGAGGGCGGTGCAAGAGATTTTTCACACATTAGTATACGTTCATGGGAATAGAGGTATATAATTTTTATATCGTTACGGTTGCTGTGCGAGAGTTTATCGATGGGATATATTTGTTAATTGACGCGGTATTTTTTAAATTTTTACGTTTTATATATTTACTATCGTAATTATTTGATACTGAATATTTACGTGTTCATAAATTTATATCTATATGTATAAGTTTAAAGCGATTTAATTGTTATTTATGAATTCTCTCGATTCATAAAATAACTTTATACAAGAATAACGAAGAGGAGTAACAATTGTCAGTTATGCATATTTAGCAAATTCAATGATTATATTAAAGTTTCGTTACCACATGTATTATACGTGTTCTATATAACCATTAATGACTATTTATTTTCCATGCGCCGTCATGAAATCCGATAGGATATGTATATCATATGTATACTACTGTAGATATGTTATTTTCTTTTTTTTTGCAATAAATATACTGTTCACAATTCTCTCTCTTTCTCTTTCCCTCTCTGTTCTCCGATGGTATAATCCTATTTGCGCCGGGAAGCTGCCGTCACGCACCTCCGCCTGTCACTACATAAATTATATAATTTTGCTAAAAGTTTCACACACCCGCATCGGGGATTATTATTATTATTATTATTATTATCATCGGAAAAGTACGCGTGCTTTGTTTAACACCGAACAGCTTCTATATATACATGTTAACAGGCGAATCTATAGATATCGATTGTATCTGGTGAAAATCAGTTTTACAAATGTGAAATCAGACCATTAATGCAAAAGTCCGTATTATTGTGCTTCAAAAACGAATATATAGATATGTAGTCACTTTGTTATACGTATATAATTTTAATTGAAACGGTTGGATTATAACAATTGTTCGTATTATGCAAAATGAAACTTATCATACAAATAAAATTGACTTTTTATATGTATTATTAATAATTGTTATTATTAATACAGATAAATGCGAAGAAAATAGAATGCATGCATTAATGTTCATTCGTTTTATTATAAATAAATGGAGTAATAATATAGCTTTTATCGGTATATATAATGTACATTAATTTATGCATTGTAAGTAATTAATTACACATGTAACAAAAGTAATGACAAAATTATAACAATATAAAATATACATTTCCGTCGCTTCGAAATAAAATTCAAAGTATCTATAAAAACGAAGAATATATACAAGTTTAACAGCATCGATTGTATCAGTAAATATCTAAAAATAATCATGGACGAGCTAAAAATAATTTTTATGTATTCCTCCGCGCTACGGGGAAAGTGTTCAGTTAAAAAGAAAACAGAAAGCCTACGTAATCCCCTTGGGCCATTACGCTCCATTTATCTTTAAGTTATTTACATTGGCGAGGGGCATCAATTTTGTTTTATAGGGTTAGACACAGTAATTGGCCAAATTAGGCACTTTGATTAATTGCAGTTGAGCAATCGATAAGTATTTGCGGCCGTATACATATAGATATATATACACGAACGCTTTAACGTACGGATACGCCATACTGCATTAAAGAGAAGTATTTTACAAATATAACAAGCTCGTACGATGTTATAACAACAGCGTGATGTATGCTCTCATTTTATAGCATATGACGTTTAATTTCGAGAGGAATGCAGTTAACAAATAACGTACTATATAAACGTTGCATACTTTTTCGCGGTGAAAAAAAAAGTATATATCTCGAGCAATCATAATGATTGACTACTGCATATAGCCAATGCAACGTGGCTTGTTTCGACCATCGATGGTTATTGAATGTATATAATGTTTTATCTTGTCGGGCTGTTACGCGTGAAAATTCTGTTATCTTGTGATGTCAATCCGGCTGTTCTTATCGCAAGCGCAAAACGCCAATGTAACTCACGCTGAACTTGTCTTTTTTACGATTAAAGTGCAACTGATTAGTTCAGTCAATGCGTTCTCGCAATTTCTATTATTGAATGTTTTATCGAATGGTTCGAGAGCAGCGCGTTGGGAAAAGCAAACTTGGGTCGAATGAAATGGGTTAAGTTCGCGAAGTAAAGTAACGCTTGATGAATGAACAGTTTCATCTGTTGATACATTCCTGGCCTAGTTGTGTTGTATATCATCCCATTAACATTGCATGGTCATCGAAATAATTGCTTGATCATCGTTTAACTTGAATTACTGGAGAACTTTTTGTTCTGTGTGTTAATGCGTCTTTAAATTCTAAAGTTTTTTGTTCAGGTTCAATAAAAGGTATAAAAATCGATTTTCTCACACAACGTAACAAACTTTCTTTATACTTTCAACTTTTCTCGCTTTTTTGAAAACTATTTCAACTTAATTTTAAAAGTTTTCGTTGAAATATTATTACATTCGACCTAAATATATATATATATATCGCGCAACCAGGAATAAAATATCCATGGCAAGTTTTCCTGGAAAATGTGTATTTTAATTATAACAGTTTTATATATCAGAAATTAATGTCAGGCTCAAATACGCGTGCACGTTTATATAAATCCTACTGCAAATTGAAATGTAAAATAAAATAACCGTTTATCATTGTTTTTGAAAATATTTTAATAATTTTACATTCGAACATCAAAATTAACGTATTAATATTAATTAAAACACGCCTATCATCGTTCTCGTAATTTATAAATGCAACTTTCTCTCAAACGAAAACCTACATCGCACACACGCCGCACCAGATATAAAATAAATCTTTGACGAATTCTCTTCTGCATGTAATCACTCTACCTCCAACCCTCTCTTAAAAAAAAAATATTCCCCCCCAAAACACATTCCATATATACATATATACATACCCATGGTTTCAAATTAAAATTCATCAATGCTAATTGACATTCGCCTGATACCACAGCTCCCCTCTTTTTCCCTCCAAAAAAAAAGCGAGCCGAACCTCACCAAAAGAGAGTAAGTCGTCAAAGGAGATGCGAGAGCTTGCAACTCACCTATTTGCAGAAGGGGGTGGTGGTGGCGTCACTCAGGAGACCAAAGCCAGGGCTGTTGGCCCGTCGGGAGGTGGAGCAGCACGCGCGGCGACCTTAATCTTCGCTAGCACTTTGGCGCCGTTTCGAAGCACACTCGACTCTTGTCTCCTCTCACATACATATATATATATATATATATATATATATATATAGAAGTACAACACACGCGCGAGCGACTTTGCCGGTAGTACAAAGACGAAGAATTATAGAAGAGAGCGGCTCTGGGTTCAATTATCGTGCCGTCAATCACACACATACACACGCGTCGTTGCTCAGATCTAAGGAGAGCGAGAGAGAGAGAGAGATCACGCGTTTATACACGCTGTCTTTTATCACTTGCCGGCCGGCGCGCGTTTCGCTTAGAAAGCTTAGTTAAAGCGCGCGTACGTGCGCCGCGCACACGTCGAGCTTTTCGTTAAAGACGAGCTGCTGGGATTTACGGGGGAGTTCAAGGTTTCTCTCACGCGTACATATATATATACATACACGTACACGCGCGTGGGTTTACTTGCTCCTGATCTATAATCGTCAGCTTCGTGTCTCTCTCTTCTTCTAATCCATTAGCTATAGCTGCTTTTCTATCCCACAGTATATATATATATACATACACTGTTATATACACACATACACTATATATACTATATATGTGAGCTTCGCACACACACACACATACACATATATACACACTTGTGTTTTGGAACGACGCCGAAACTCGCTTCGACGGAAACCGGAAGCTCGTTATTGCCGATTGTCGAAGCGGGCCCACACCGTGTACGTATAATATACTTTTCGCGCACCGACGGGCTTTACGACGTCATTAGGAAGTCGTTACAAGCGCGCGCGCGCGGGTTCGCACGCGCGTGTATGTGGGAGTGTCTCTCTCTCTCACGTTGTCGTCTGGTACTAGCCGATAGGCACAAGAGCGGATGCGCCAATCCGATTTGTCGTCGTTGTCCTCTGTAAGTATATATCGGTGAACGAGCAAGAGATAAGAAGTGTTAAGCTCCTTAGGCGGCACCAGTGACCATTGTCACAAGGCCGATCCGATTGACAACAGAACCATCGTGATACTTCTCACTAACCACGGGGACACCCTTAATCAAATGATTACCACAGCTTATCATTTCCTCGTTCTTCGACCACCATCCACTGTGTTATGTCTTATCTCGCACTTTATATCACTTTATTATTTTTTTTTTCCTATATACACCGTATACAAGTTATTATTATTATTATTGTTATTATTATTATACTTCTGAGCACGCACTGGTATCAAAGAAACCCCGTAGACGCAAATGCATATAGACATGAGTATGCGTTCACAGTACGTCTACCTCTGCTTTCCAGACGTCAACTGCAATCCTCATCCTCCTCCGCCTCTCTCGCGGCGCGCATCCGGACGCGTGCGTGTTCCCCTCGTCTATTTGCGTCCGGCACAGCGCACGCACTCGCACAAAGAGACAGTATAGCAGTAGCAATAGCAACGGAACTCGTGACACGTGCGACGGTAGCGGCAGCGCAACATATACACAGCAGATGCTCTTAGAAACGCGCGTGCGACATATACACACATACACGTGTATATGTATGTATATATATATACGTTTAGTATTACGTATATATGTATATATAAAGGGGGAAGGGATATAGGACCGGACCGAGCGAGCTCCACGCTCGATGATTGCCGGCGCACTACTGGCACACGGGACACATAGCAGGCTCTCTGGTGCTGGGCAGGCGCGGCACGGCGGCGCGGCAGCAACCGAGCGCGTGCGTAAGCCAGAGCGTGGGGGTGGCGGCAGCAGTAGCAGCAGCAGCAGCAGCAGCGACGACGGCAAAACGGGAGCTGCGGAAGAGGGAAAACGCGACGCAGCAGCAGCAGCACACATACATACACACCAGGGTTCTACAGCCGCATACTTTTCACTGTGAGGATGAGGTATAGAGCTGAGAAGAGGAGAGAATAGTGTCTTCCTTCTGTCCGTCGTCGGGTGGTGGCCTCTCTCTCTCTCTCTCTCTCTCTCTCTCTTTCTGTGCTGAGTCTTCTTCGTTTTTGGTCTTGTTTTGGAGAACGAGGAGAGAGGTAAAGATGTTGCTACTGCTGTGTATATGTATATAGGAGAGGGTTGGCTGGCGAGAGACTCGCAAGCACAAAGGGGGAAATTAAGATGATCGAGCGCAGTTCGTTGGCGGCGGATGTTTAAATGCGGATTTGGGGTGTGTATAGTCCGAGTATTATTAGGGTGGCTACAGCGGCTTGCGATGCTTCTACTCATCTCTTCGTTGTTCCAGTTTGCTCGATTAGCTTTCTCGGACTCCGTCTCTTTCTTTTTGCCGGAGCATCGAAATTTCGACCTTTCTTTTTTCTTGTGCCTCGAGGTAGTGTAAAAAAGCAGTATATATACAGCGAGGGGAAGTTCGGATTGACCTGTAAAGCCAGTCGACCAGTCTTTACAGCGGATTCTTTAAATTTAGTTCGACATGTATAGTAGTGTATATTTATACATTACAATAGTAATGAAAAGTAAACGTAGCGAGATATGTTTTCGTACTAATTCCAACACTATGCGCGGTTTCTTATAATATTTATATAGAAAATTGTTAATTGCTGAATGATATTATATATTATACATATAGAGGAGAGCGCTTTCAAAAGATAATTCGAGCCTTGCAAACCGAAATTTCGCGAACCGACCAAAGTGTATAATTTCGAATTAGTTTTCTCTCTCTCTCTGAGTAAACCACATAACGACAGATAATTACCAGTACGAGCGAGAAACAGCGTGTAGTTCAAAGAGGTAGATTACTAATTTCCTCGTATACGACCATGCACACACGATTTCTGGAAAGAAAACGCGACGACGCAGCAACAGCAGCATCAGAGCGCCAGCAGTAGCAGTAGTAACAGTTGCAGTAGTACCGTGTATGTGTACATACATATAGCAACTCGTTGTGCATCGCTAGCGTAGCGATGCTTTCGACGCTTCTTCTTCCTTCTATCCATCGTCAGTTAGTTTCTGCTCCCGTGCTCTCGTTTTCTTTGGCCTCTTCCTTTTTCTCGTATATATATATATATATTCCTCACCCCACCTTTTTCTACCCCCTACAGCTAACTCTCTGCTTTTCCTATATATACGCTTATATATATATACACACATAACACACACTTACGGTATATGGTTCTTCTCTTTTTCCCTGTTCTCTCGAGCATACGCAAGTGTATGTGTGGTGTACGCTCTCGTATTAACGTGTTTGTCTAACGAGACAGAATGAAAGAAAAGACGTGTAAACACAAATAGAGAGAGAGTGGATATAGGAGTATATAGCGTGCGAGGAAGGGTGGACAGAAGATATTGAGTGATAATCTGTCGACGATATTATCCGAGAACTTGTGGGGAGTTTTTTTTTTCCTTGAGGAAAGCAATGGAAGGGGGAGTGATGCAGCTGTTTATTAAGAAAGTGTGGCTTGTAATTGATGGACTGTGAGAAACACTGGCTGTTTATAATACTATATTTAACTCTTTTTACGGTAGTATTCGCCTTTGTTAAGGTTGAAAAATTACGTGTCAATTTAAAAACATTAATGAACTGTAAAAAAAATAATGTAACTTTGAAGATATTTCGATGATTTTAACTTATAAAGAGCAACATCTATGCAAACTGTGTTAACGCAGTTTGTTTGAATAAAAGCGAAAAAAAGAAACTAAATTTTCTCAGTGTTTTGGGGAAACACTAGTAGCAGCAAACGCCAGTTTTGGAAATCCGCGATTCGAGCGCAAGGGGACATCGTTCTCCATTCTACCAAGCGGAGCAGACAGCCTGAACGACGAGGTATTTCACAAGTCGAACTAGCCTAAGCGTGGATGGTTTGTAGCGTCGATCGGATTCGAAATCACTATATAAATCGTTAATTACGTTATGTACAGGCGACAAAACAAAAAAGTGAAAAAAAATCTAAATAGATCCTCTGAAGCATATAACATGCAGATAATAAAAGTAAAAGAAACAAGGTTCCCTTCACTTTTCCTTGAAATTAAATAATATCAATTTCCAACCTTCATTTCAATTAGAAAAATGTACTGGTATAAATTCTGAAAATTTACAATAACTTTATCGGAAATTGTATAAATCCGAGAAAGCGAATGAAGCTTTTCTATTTTTATTGTCTGGTCTCGAATGACTTTGTTGGATATAAGTATTAGTAAATTCTAGTTTCTACTTTTATCCGATGTGTTAGATATTTCAGTGTCTATGTTCGATAAATTAAGAATTTTCAACTTATAAAAACTGTTCTTTGCAATGTCCATATTTAATACAATGCAAAAATGTTACTTTGAATGCGTCAAAATATGTATTACTTAAATATATTATGTGTATATATGCGTACTATATATATATATATATATATATACATGTACAATAATTATTGGGTTAGTTAATTCATCCAGGGGAAGGCTTAAGACGAAGCAACGGTATACTTACGTACAGAAAAAGCTTTTTCTCTTTAAGAAGATGAAGCTTGAGCAAGCTTCCGCTCGAGCACAAAGGCGGCAGCCGCATGAGCTCTGAACTTTCTTTATGCATGCATATTCTCCCGCGCGCGCGGCTTTCTTACACTCATTTATAAGTATCACTAGTGCTGCTGGTCGTAGTATTATAGCTACTTTAGGGTGACCGAGAAAGATAATATTTTTACGGGACATCCATTGAGAACCGCCAGCCGACCGAAATTTCCATGCGCTTCTTTAATGTGCGAGGCAAGGAGAGACGATAGCGGACTTCCTACGCGATTACATGCTGTTTTATCGCGACTCGTTATACCTCTCGCGAATTCTATGCTGTTTATGATCGAGAAATAGTAAATGCGAATTTCGTTGGTACGATTCTTTTTTTTTTTTTTTTGAAGAAAGAGTTTGCATTGAGGGGTATTTGTAAGGCAAGCTTTAGTTTTTTAATGATGACTGATGAATTGTATAATGGTTTTTTATGAATTTTATTGGGTGAATATTTTGTTGTGCAGTTTTAGTAACATATAAATAGATAAATAGAATATATACTCAGCAGTGCATATACTTATAAATATTTAACAAGCACTAGCTCTATAATTTTTTTGAAGAACTTGTAATCGCATTCGCCAGCTCGGTCGATCACTGAAGTTAAATCGCAGTCGTGATTAGTATTTGAATGGGCGACCGCGTTTTTTTTTATCTGTGACTGCTTCGTGAAGATCGATTAGGTGTTGAATTACCTTCTGGCAAATTAAGCAGCGAAAAGTGCGGATAAATACAGTTCCGCTATCTAAGTCTACCGAATGTGGTCAAACATCCAAACTGAATTATTCCAATTCGCTAACCGTCCTGGGTCGAGTGTCCCGAATTGATCAGCTTAGATGCATACCATGGGCACTTGATCATTCTTTTAAATAGTAAGCTAATGATGAAGAAATGAATGAATGTATTTATAGCATTTTACATCTACTAAATGAGATGAAACTTTTTTTATTTAGAACACGGCACAAAAATATTTTGGCATTAATATGATAATTTATCTACTTATTCGTATACTTTAGGCCCATATCTTCGAGATACTTCTTGATATATAAATACTTTTAATAAGAGCAGTTCTTGGCTCAGTCGGTTAAGGCGTCGGTTTGTTTACATACAGTAAACGCCGCACTTAGTTTTCCAAGACAAGGCTGCTCGAGGTTGTGGGTTCGAATCCCCGTCTCTGCTAAAATCTCGGAAGATA
>JAWWEQ010009293.1:0-44659 GCA_035583055.1 Torymus tubicola
ATCACTGGCCATTCACTTGAGTTTTCTATTCTAGCGAACAAAATTATATACATATATCCTACGAAAACAATTGCGACTACGTTCATTATTTTTCTTCACTTTGTGCTCTGAAAGGTATTCCACGTTCTAAAAATAAAAATTTCTTAACTATTGCTTTAAAGAAATATCGATTTATTGCACAAGGTACACTATCTACGAAAGTGAATAAGTTAAAGATAATAAAAAAATACGATTGTTGTACTTATGTTCAAGTAGTATGTAGTAATGTTTAGTCAGTCTAAAAAGTTATTCACAGTTATAGATGGACATAGAAAGTGTAGTATAATACTATACATGCGTTCAACAAATAATATTGGATTTCGCATATTGTTATTTACAACTTCACTATTTCTACATAATAATCAATACAATACTCTAATTTATTTGAAGGTGAAAAGTACCATTTATGCAGAAGCTAACAAATTTTACTTACTGCATGAGGCACATGCTCGCAATGAAAGTCATGATGAAGCCGCAGTATAATCAATGAAGAAACGAAAAAAATTATCGTGATATAATAAAGAACGAAAGAAGCATCTAAACAGATTGCCACTTGATGCATAATACAGAGTCACATGTACATCGTCATATGATTTCGATTACCGAATATAAACGTCGTCGATTGCCGATCGTTAAATCTCAATTTAGCAGAGTCTGATAACTCGGCATTTTATTCGGTGAAAATAAAATTTCGCTTGCTGCACGCGCCCGCCATCGTTCAACGTTCGCTCAACAAGTGTGCGCGTGTCGTTGCATTAAATTAGGCAATATACTGTTTTACTTATCACCACGGTCTCATTGTCAAAGAAAGAAAGATTAATAGCTGGGTTGTGTGTCCTTTTAAGGAAAGATGTTGATATGAAGAGTCACGCATGATCGATGACTTCCGGTACTCTCAGCGACTCGTTTTAATTAGAATAAGTATTTATAAATACAAACAATTAATTTAAACAATAAAATTAATAATTTGCACTGATTTGTTTCAATATTGACCGATAAAAGCTGCTGCATTTGTTACATCATTTCCAACTTCACTATAATGGCCATTTTATTGTGATATAGAATTTGTGGGATAAAAGTTGCATTTTATTGCCCAATTTTCCGAAATAAATAATTTAACGTCCCTGTTATGAGCGAAATAAAGTTTTTTGATTTTTGGCTTGCCCTACTACCAACCCTCTGTAGTTCCATTTTTTAAAGTTAACGTAGTGATCAGTATTGAGTCAAGAATAAAGAAATATTCGACCTAAAGGAATATTTCTACCCACGGGAACAATCTTTAACTTAACTCCCTTATTCGATAATATACTATTATAATCAGTGTCACAAACATTTTTACGAAAAAATAATCAACATCTTTGTGCTATATATTTTCATGTCATTATAATTAATTGTATACAGAAATTTTTTTTTCAAGACAATGACAAAAATGATCAACTCAAAAATCCTATATATAAACTCATTGAGCCGAGATATACAACTCGCGTAAATCAGCAAGCGCTCGACTTATTGTCTCCCCCTCTTTTTCTCTGCTTTCAGGGTAATGGCCACGGCGATCACGCTATTCATCGGTCGTCTCGGCTCGCTCTTCGGTAACATGCTATTCGGCTACCTCATTGACGACTACTGCACGATCCTCATCATCATCATGGCCGCTCAGCTGTTCTGTAAGTCTATATGTAATGATACCTCTTATCTCGACATTTTACGTATACGCGCACGCGTCTGTTTGCTCAGATGCGCGCCGGTCTCGTAATTAAGTGAAACGACATGTTTCTCGTTCGCTTTTTCCTCTCAATGCGATAGAGAAATCAGAGTAGGGAATGTTAAAATGAGGAATTTTATTAAGATACCGCAGTTGATATTTGAAATTTAATTTCAAAATGTATTTATATTAGCCAAACTTTGATGTGCTTTGTTTTTTTTTCTTTTAATTTGAAATGATAATCAAGTCAATGTTTGCGTCGTTGTACAATATTAACCGAGATCAGATGAAAGTTAAAATTATTCACTTTCAGTTATTATTGTATGAACAATTTACAACGGTTCCTTCTGTTAATATTTAAAAATTAAAATCGAGTTAAATATTTTGATTGGCAGGCAAATATTATTGACATAACTTAAATAATTTGTTTTTTACTCTAATGAACACTTACAAACAATAATGTATCGTGTACGAGGATAATTGTTTGCACTTTGCATTCCTCGTTTCTTGTTTTTGACATAATTATATTTGTTCAATCTGCATAAAAGAACTTTCTCAAACATGTTTTCATTGAAAGTGTCAATCAAGCTAGAAACCAATGAATTTACAACGTTATTTTTCGAAATTCAATTGAAAATCTCGCGTTATCTCGTTCCTCAAAACAAATATACCACTGATACACATCGGTTTCTTCATTTATCAAACATGGCTTTGACAATCATTCGCCAGTCTTCACGGACGATTAACCATACTTAATTATCTTTTAATTAATTAATTGGCGTTATTAAAACATAGATTAATAAAATTATTCTGTGAATTATTACAGTTGCCGCAAGTCTGTGCTGGGCGACACCAGGCCGTGACCAAATGAGAAAGATCCAGGGTCACCCGTGTGCCGAAAAGACTATTGACACGTGATGGCCAGCATTTCAAGGCAAACATAGCTACTACTACACACAGATATACACATACATATCACACACACATAAGAACCAAAAAGACATTGTGCCTAAAACGTACAGTTTTAAGTGTAGATAGGCTAGATGAGGATTGATTCTGGTTAGGTTTTATCCGATAGACACTACTCGAAATATCAGTATTTAAGTGATGCCTTTTTTTATAATTATGTAATTTGTCACGTCGGACGTAACCTAAAACAAAGGAACAAACTTCACTACCAGTTATTTTATGTACATAAACCTTGGTATAAGTATTTTAATCATTTTGAGCCAAAACTTCGAGCACGAAGTTTAAGTCACCTTTTCACGTCGATCTTGATCTCTCGCTCGTGGAGCGATAAGAATTCAATTTTCAATGGCATACAGACACATACAGCGACAACGAGAACGAGATTCATAATAAATAAGCGTCTTCTTTGTTCGACTCGAATCGACCATAACCTCGAAACGTTACCAACGTGCGCGTCAAAAATTTCTAGTTCATTAAACCCTCGCGACGATGAGTTAATTAATCGAGCTCGTTGGACGCGATAACGAGATTACGTGCGCCTCATCGTCATATTATCACCTACCTGTATCGTCACTATAACGTTGTTGGCGGACTCCAAGATAACGTCATCGTATCACGCATATACGCGCACACATATATACATACGAACATTCGGGAGCGCGTATATATATACCGTTTTCCTCGATGACGAATTATGTTTCTCTCGCTTACTTTCTCGGAGGGCGAAAAACACCAAGAGTATAAACGCGCGCGCTCGAGATAATGAGAGTTTATAGGTTAGGTTTCGGCCAAAACCGGTTCGAGCCGGTTCGAGCTGACGCGCGTCAGAGTTGACGCTCATTAACCACGGCAATTTAGCTGGCGCTGTTATATGCCGCTGGATTTGAGAGAGTCACGAGGTGCACTCCTTTTTTTCTACGATTTTTTTTTCTCTCTCTCTTTAGTTGGAGTCATAAAGCTCGAGAGCGATTGCTGCATATTAGCACCATATGCGTGTGAGAGAATATTTCGCGTGAGAATCAGCGTTAGAGAATTTTTAATAGACGAAAGGACGTTGTTTTTTTGAACTTTAAAGTGTGAAGCTCGATTGATTTGTTTTTTCTTTTAATTCATTTTCTTTTTTTATTTTGTTGATTGCTATATATATGTGAATGAACTGGAGTTTGTGATGAGCGAGGAAGTACAAAAAAAATCATAAGAAACGATATGTTGCTATGTGTAGCTAGAGAACAACATTCCATGCATGAAAGCGTTTTACAATGGATTGTAAGTTGTATTGCGATTTTTACAGTTCGTGCATTTTACGTTAATATTTTTATATATAGAAATTTATGAGATATACAGCGCTAGAATTTTTACGGAACTTTGTAATAAAGGAATGTTTATCGATATAAGTGTAAATAAGATTTTAGAAGAGTATTTTGCGATTTAAGAATTTTAATAAGTTAAAAATTGTGTACAGGTTATTGCAATTTATAGCCTTATTGTTATATATATTATTATTCATAATAAAAATATTTGATATGTTTTATTGTCCAATAAAATTCTTCTGTTTCATTTTATTAACCCTATGATCCTTAAAATGAAATCTTTACACATATTGTATATGACTCAAAAATTCTCTTTACTAGATACGTAATAATATGTCAATTCAGTTCAATTATGAGATTCAATTGCTTTGGACAAATGTTTGCAAAATAAATTCATTCGGCTTCATCTGTCCTTGTAAAACTTGTAGTGATTCCTTAATAGCGCTAATATCAACAATCATTATATTTCAGCAGCTTTAATTTACAGCGGACAAATTATGCCGAAGATAATTGCGATAATCAATTAAGCTATCTTCATCCCAGTATTATAAAACCGTCTACGAAGCATTAATGAATCACTACATATATACGTTATAAATGTTACGTGATTCATGGCCGCTATTATCACTAGTCTTCGGTAACGTTAAGTTTACATAGAGTTAGCCATAACATGCAATAAATAACTCATCTATATCTTATATATGAATCCCCCACTTTACTGTTTTTTTTATACACTTATCTTTAACTATCTTATAATTAAACACACATACGACTGGCTGTACTTCGGTTACCCTTTTTTACTCTAAAATAACGTAACGTACGTATAGTAAATCGCTGGCTGATAAGGTATATAGCAAGTAAAAAATATCATCAACAACTGATACTATAATTCTTTTATTACTAAAATCGATATAATTATATACATACATTGTCATTCTCGATTTTATATCCAATATTGACAAAGCTGAAAAAAAACACTCATACCATAATTATCAATAACCTCCATCACCAATTTTTACCTCTTCCTCTTCACTCCACTGTACCAAATCCCCAGTGACACATCCACAATATTTTTCAACCCCACCTGCAAAATACAAAACAAAATATTTCTCAAATTAAATTTCCCCAAAACAAAAACCGCCACCGCTCACAAACCAAAACGTCACGCGACGTTTCATCGCCCTCGACGTATGTAATATAGTGTCAACAAACCTTCCCCACTCTTTCTCTCTCTCTCTTGTTATCTTCTAGAACAACGTCGATGCATCACGCACGCAGTCCGCACACGCGCCAAGAAATCGCTTCGCGCGCCTCTCGCCGAGTATATAATACTTTTCGCGACTGTGCGTCCCTCCCTCTAAAATTAAAGTCCGTCCGCACACGCGCGACAACAGCTGACTGCGTGCGAGCCGGCATGAGGCGTTTTTTTTACGACGATGACGATCTTCTATATACTGCGTCTCCTCCCACCTCTCATTCTCCACACGTGTATATATGTGTGGTCTATTTTTTACCTCGACGCCGACAGCCCATTTACATACTAAATTCGAAAAAAGCTCTCTCTCTTCGCGCGTGCGGTCGTTGTTTGTGAATCCCCCCACTACGTCGGGACAACCAGACAGAAAGAGAGAGAGAGCTTTGAAAGAGCTTTAATATTAACGCTCTCTCGTGCACGTTTGTTTTGGGCCAGCACGTGTGTGTATGTGCGTGTGTGTATATATATAGGCTATTTAATTAGTTTTACGCACGCATATAATATGTAGACTACGTCTATTCAAATATATATATATATATATATATATATATATTTATATTTATGTTTATATACCCACACGAGTACCTCGCAAAACATTTGCATGTATACGTATATAATACACATATAGAGAGAGTGCAGAAAATATGCGCATGTCAAAGAAAACTTTCCTCGACGCGCGGCGGGCGTGCACGAACATATACACACACATTTGACTAGGAGGTCTCACGCACGTGTGTAGCAGCTCGCGTCAAAAGTTTATACTTGCCAATATATATAGACGTGTACGTATAGAAGATGTATATAGATATATAGATCAGTATATATATATATATATATATATATATAAGGGAGCAAGCGAAAGAGCGAGACTGGTTTAAGAAAGAGCGAGAAAGAGGCAGAGACCGAAAGAGAGAGTGAGAGAGACGACGACGACGACGTCGCGGCGGCAGCGACGACAACGAAGACGACGACGACGACGATGGTCAGTCGTTGCCGAAAGTATTATCGCCGCACACCTGCGACTACCGCGCTCCTCGAATTCGGGCGATTTTCGCGAGTTCGTGTATATATACACTCGTAGTGGTAGGAGAATAACGAAAGAGAGAAATATTAGATATATATATATATATATAAAAAGAAAGGTAAAGTGTCGCGCGTCCGCGTGCGTCCCGGTGATCGGGACGGAGATAAGGGTTGTAGAAGGAGAGATAACAGTGTGATACATATAATTACGTAAGAACGTGATTGTATATATATAGCTATCAGAAAGTTTGACAGATCGAAGGAGGAAACTGTAGAAGAGGAAGGAAAGGTGTGTGTATATATATATATATATGTGTGTGTAGAGTGCGACGCTTTTGTATGTAAATTTAGGCGGAACGCAAGAGATTGCGAAATATTTACGTGCGCGCGCGTCGAGGTGCGGAATTATATTGCAATGCCGAAGCGAAAGAAATATTGCACGAGATTACTCTCTCTCTCTCTCTCTCTCTCTTCTTCTCTCTTACGTATATGTATATGTATAACTATATAACATAAAGAACAGCCGATAAATATATACGCGTCACCGAACTCGTGCGGCTATTTTCGCACGAGTTTGTTTTGTTAACGTAGTTTATTATATACGCGTAGATGCAATTGATTTGCTCGATCAATTTGCTACTGATTTTTTTCTTTTAGGATATCGGTACGCGTAGTTTTACATAATGCTATATAGAATTTTTAATATTTTGGTATACAACTATGATAAGTATAGGTTCGGTAAATAGCTACCATGAAATCATGATCGTTAACGTATGTTTATATAAATGGCCGATTAAATAATAACATTCATTGTTAAGAAAACAAGCCGACGAATTTCATTGAATCTTGGCAGCAACCGCCACTTGACAAACTGCCATTTATGTAAAACAAATATTTGCATAGTTAATGCAATGAACTGTTGGCTAATCATCGCACACCGCAGTGTAGACCGCGGTGAATTAGACGTGCTCTCTCTCTCTCTGTCTCTCTCTCTCTCGAAAATCTCGTTTTGCAATATTATCCGAAATTGGCCATCTCTCCAAAAATCGCATTCTCGAAGCTCAAAATAATAACGGTCTGTTGTCGAACAAACAAACGAGAGTTAAGGATATACATTCAGTGCATGAAGCGTCTTTGTTCTTAAGTACTGTACTTGTTCGATGTGTGTGCGTCTGTGTGTGTGTATTATTTTGCATGTAAATGTTTGCGTACTGACTGTATCGAGGTAACGGGTGAGCAAGTTTCTTACGACTTGCACTTGAAGTTAATCAAAACAACGAAAAGTTTAGTAAAAATTATTTAATGTTTTGTAAAAAGTACCATACTGTCAAATAAAGCCACTACCGAGTATAATAACCCGAAAACATTATCATATTTTACAATAAATTTTCTCATAATTCTAACAAAATTTCTTTAAAGTATGGTAATCATTTGGGGTTTTACAGTCTGTGGTTGCTTTACATGAGAGGATGGTAATTTTTACTAAACTGTTTTCTCTGTATGGTTACAAAGACTTTGTATATGGACGAAAATAACCATCAAAATAAGGGTTGCAACCAACTCCTCGATTGTCTCTTCTCTTATCCCCAGATACACAAAGCTGAACCGAGATCCTCCAATGGAAGCGTTCCTCGAGTGGCGCCTCTGTTGCAGCGGCGAGTTACCTCAGCACCAGTAGTTCATTCCTACCATCCGTACCAAGGAAAAGGAAGAAGAAGTAGTAGCAGCAGCAGCGGAACCAGCAGTAACAACGGATCGAGGAAAAGCCATGACACTACGCTCGTGCCGTAGCGAGATTGAGCGCAAGCGATTCAGGTTCAAGCGAAAGCTGCGCTGAGACGTAGAAGCAGAAGAAGAAGAAGAAGAAGAGAGGGAGAAGAGAGAAAGATATCGTCACGAGCAATGCTGAGGTCAAGAGCGACGACGAATTTTCCGTGAAGGTGAGCTTGGCGGTTGCTTGACGTAGGCGAGAGAATGTCGAAACGGAGGTTGAATAGTATATAATACGCGAAGGTTTTGAGCGAATTTGGAGAGGAACGAAAGGAAGGAAAGAATTTTTTTTTTAAGGTTTTAGGATGGTTTTGTTGGTTCGTGGTTATACATGTATGCTTCGCGTGTATATGTATATATACAGGCATAAAGAGCAACATTTTACGAGTGTATGTCAAGTGAACGTACAGTTCTAAAATTGGAGCAATAAAATTAGCGACGCGCTCTTATCGTAAAACATGTTTTTCTCTGCAAAACCCGGGCCAACAAAGAGAAGAACCAGAAAAAAATTCAAAAGAAAAGGCATTTTCCATCTCGTATTATTAGCAAAACAAAAAATAAATAAAAAAAAATGTATATACTCTGCGAGCGATATATATTTTTAGACTTATCATATTTCTTCCCGACGGTCTTTTCGACGTCGCTCAGATTTTTAAAATTAATTAATGATCTCGTATATATCTGTCTAGGTATTAAAAATGCGCGTAAAAGAGAAATCGTTCGTCGGCTTTGAAGACTATATAAATCATAGTTGAGAGAGAGAGGGAGGGAGGGATTTTTTTTCTCCACCTTCTTGTATACAACGTTAGACGTATTAATTTTAGTTCGTGTTATTTATCGAACGAAAATATTAACTAACCGATTCGAAATGAATTTTCTTATATACGATTACGATTCGGCTCGAGCATCAACAAAAACTATAGAGTCACGTGTGCGTGGTAATTTCCGGCGTGTCGGGCGAGATTTTACCCTCGTATTTTGTGTCTGGCTGTTGTCCGAGAACGCGTCGTGAGAGAGTGTGCCAAAAGATAAAAGGCGGGTCGGAAAAGTACACGCCCGGGGTTCTTAATCGATTCCACTGCGACCGATCGGGTTTACGGGGAAGTGTAAATTGAAGTGGGTCAATTGGATCTTGTCTCTTGTTTACAATTTTGTTGGAGATTTATGGGGCTCCATCATCTTTAAATGTTTGTTCTTTAAATGGCCTGCAATAAATAAATTTACAAGTTATATTCTGAAAGTATGTTAATTGTGTGATGATAAAAAAGGAAACAAAACGAATGTTAGACCTATTGGGTCTCAAAATATGGACTTTTCTAAATTTAGGTATTGTCGTCACCTGTGGGTTCAAGAACTGAATGAATTTTAACAGTATCAGTCTTAAACTGTTGATATTTTATGTGATTAAGGGCTGAGAAGTTGTACGTGTCAAATTTGTTTGAGAAAATAATACTGAAAACTCTTGAGAAAACTCGAAATTAGGATTTCTAATTTTAAGCAGTTTCTTTTTGTACTTTAGGAATGGGAAAATTTGTGCCGAGTTGTTTGTGAATCTTAAAAGAGTGCGAAAACATTTCATTTTCTTAACGATCATAATTGTGGTGTTTAAAACAGCATACGCATTAGATTGTTGACGCTTATGTGGCAATTTCTGCTGGTTATAAATATAAAATATTCGTTCATAATACATTGTCTTAATTGAACTAGTGATTATCGAAAATCGATTAAAAGCAACAGAATGGTTTTACCTTTCACTGAGAAAACTACAGTCGACTACGAAACACCGGCTATTTTTTATGCTTTTGCAAACTTGCTTCTTTTCCAAAAGAGAATTGTAAGAATTCAACATTTGGGTTGTTAACGATTGTGAAACTCTCAAGAAGAACGTATATTTTTCAAATATTGCTTTGTTATTATTAAATAACATAGCATCACTTAGCTGCCAATCAGATTGGTCGAGTGAATTCACTAAGTGCTTAAAAAAATATTCTAATATCCGTAAAATTATTTAAACCTTTGAAAAAAAGAGGAACACAAACATTGATCAATTTCAACAATTAGTTATACGCACCTCGCAAGATTTTTCAACATTACTTATTACATTCGAGGACGAAGGAGTTGAGATAGTTCCAAAAAGTTTACCTCAATACGTACCATCATTTACATTGTCTATTTATGCAATGACAATCATAAGTGAACGGGATTTGAAACATCTTACAAGCGAATTAGTAAATGCACATGAATCATTCTTGAGATATTGGGAACAAACGAATTTTATAATTGTCATTTTCCATCGAATACAAGTTTTAGAAAATTTGGTGATAAAACTTTTGAAAACGATACAACATGCTAATCCTCTTATGAAAGTGTATATGAAAATATTGGATGTAGCGATGAAGTATACGAAATTCTGTTTCATTAATGAAGATCAATACTCAACCGATTGTTCGATTTCACGAATATAATCCTCATGAGAGACTGTACACCATCAAGATTATAGCGTCGGTTACTGCAATTTTTTCCACTGTTTTAATGAATCTTGAAGGTCACCAACTAAGTTTGAGTATTGTAACATTTGTTCCACTTATTGATGTACAAACTAATGACAAAGGTTGTGCTATTCCAGAAATCTTGAGAGGTCCACAAAAACTCGTCTTAAAAACCCTTGTCGAATCTAGTAACTTTACATAATAGGTTTTTCTCATTGATAATGGCACAAAGAATGGATTATATAAAGAAAATAAGTGTGTTATTGAGTAGAGGAATTGATGCAAACGCTAATTTTATGAACTTACCGTATACATCTAACCCTTCCACATTATCTTCTAAAAAAGCTCTCGTGGATTTAGAATTAACTCGCACTGCTCCTATACGTAGTCAAGAACCTTTAGTTATCTTAGTGTCTATCTTACATACAAATAAAATCTTGCTATCCAAAAATTTTGTGACCTTGTTTATCGCAACACTAGTAATGATCTTCGCGTTGAAGTTCGTTGTTTATTTAATGAAATTCGATTGTAGTTTCTGGAGTATCGAGAACATCTGGTTTGCTATCTTTGGCATAAATATAAAGGATAGAACAAAGTTTATAGATGAGAAATTTGTTTTAAGTAGTTTATTAATTGTATCTATTATCTACTCGATTTCAATTATAGACCAATTATTGGATGTACAAATGGATTTCAATCGTGAGTTTATATTAACTACTTTAGACGAATTCGCTGCTGAAAACCTCCCTCATATAGTATCTGAATTTTTGCACCATATGCTCAAACATTCAGGAGTTCCTTTAGTCCAACAGCTTGCCAACAAAAGTGTATCTTACCGAAACGAAGAAATGAAACGGTTAGTTTTGAAAAGCGTACGGGAAATAAAACATCTATTATAAAATATAATAAGACCAAAACAGAGATTCTTGGTAAGATTTTTATAGAAAATTTATTAATAAAATCTTACAAGAATATTCCGTGCCTGTTGTATCTATACGATGCTGAAAATCAAATTCGTTTGTCAACATTGAAACGCGGAAAACCAAATATTGCTATACTAAAAGAATCAGTTTTTAACTTCTGGTCAGTGTTTGTGATCAGTCCACTCTTGGTTTGTACTAGAAGATTCGAACAGGTAATGCAGTACTTAACTGAATCTCGGTGAATTGACAAGTGGTACGGGACTGAATTAATCATTACAGAAGAAAAGAAGAGTGAATTGAAAAGATTGGAAGTGAAAAAAGATGTCAAGCTGCGAAATATAATTATTCAATTATTAATGACAGCATTCATTGGTTATATAGCATCATTTTTCTATGGAAAAAAATAAAAATTAATTTCATGTTTTTAAAAGAATAGGTAAAAAAGATTAAAAAAATTTTTTCATAATTCTTAAATTTATTATTGATTCTTTTACTTATATTACGATATTTAGAAATGGCAGGCCAATTAATTATAGTATCGTAAACAATTCACTTTTTCTTCCTTATGTCATTATTTATGTAATGTCCTAATGTATTCGACTGTAATGCAATTATTTCGTATTTAACTGATTTAAATAAACTGAATAATAGAAATTTATTAATCGAAAAGACGTGATGTAATATTACGAACCACTATTCATTCATTGATTCCCTTGGAATATTTTTTTACCAAAAACAACGTATAACAAAAAATGTTGATGCCTCAATCAACTTCCATTTATCAGTAATCTATCCAAGGCCATAATACATCAAGCAGCTGAGGAAGTGAATAGAAATTGTTTACCTGTAATGACAAAAACCAGCTGTTGCTATAATGCTCATCTTACATTTCAATTACCGCTATCATTACTTTTGCATGTTAAATTGTTTATTTTACGAGGCGTATCGTTGTTCATATACTAACGTAACCGGTCGTTGTCCTTTGACAGCTAATAGGAATGAACCCAACCTTGAAGTGTAAGAGAAGATTTGAGCAGGTGATATAGAATGACATGACTAAGACTGGTCTGATCAAAACGTGGTATCGGAGTGAATTGGTAATGATAAAATAGAAGAGGAATGTCTTGAAAAAAGACAAATACAAATGAAACTTAAACTAATGTTACAATTTAATCATCTCCTATATATGTATTAGAGATATAATGTCATTCTTTTCTGTAAATTATTAATCGTTCAAGCAATCAATCCGAATTAATAAAATCTATAAGAATCCATGTTGACATGTTGAAAAGAAAACAAAGTTTTATGTTGTTTCGAAACTGACAAGATATCGTAAAAGGGCCATGCACCATAAAACTTATTTATCAGATGTTAATTGCGGAAATATGAATTGAGTCATCCACTCTTACAATAACAATAACAGCGATCGTAGACTGCTATGACAATACGATATGTTATTATATAATAAAGCTAATGGAACGTATAGGATATTGATTATAAAGAAAGAAACATATCAAGCGCAGCACAACTGAAACAATCGATATACATTTAATAGACTCTTATGCTGATAACAGGTATATAATGAAGATCACAAAAAACTACGATAACGTTCGTATTTGTTATAAGAATCATGGAAAACGCTTAAGGAATAATAAAGATAACGCTTACGGAATTATAGCAGGTTCTTGAATACGTATAGATCGTACACACTGATTGATGCCGTATTTACAATTAAAAACGTACGACAGATAGCGGATAATTTATGACGGCGATCGTCGTTGTGATATCAATTCTTTTTTTTCTTTTTGCATGAATTGACTCGCAAGTTTTGGCGATTGTCGTTTCTAACAATAGATTTCCGATCTTCATTAATTGCGTTGCTGCGATCTTGGATTAATCTACAATCGGGAATGGAAAATTTTGTCAACCGATTTCAAGAGATCGGTTTTGATGGAAAGGTCGTTAATCGATTTCGTGGTAAAAGTCCACAAATCATATGAATGCAATTCTATAAGAAGAAAGCACTAGAATTGAACAATGATAAAAACAAATCAAAAAAGGATCATCACGGCCGATTATCTTGATCCTCCAATTAAACAAATATATACATATTTATCCGCGGCATTGTTTGCGCAGATAAACCACTTCTGATAAGTAAAGGAACAAAAATAGTCCCCGGGGCAAATAATAACCTGCACGCGCCGAGGTGTCAGTAGCCTCGTATTATTATCAGTGAGTTGAATCCTCCTTTCAACGATGACCACGTCTAAATATAACGATATTTTTGCTTCTACTTTTCGAAATCCTTCGATCGATGATATCGCGCGCTCTGCAATCGTTGCAATTTAATCGATTGCATATTTTTCTCGGCTGTATATATATAAATGCCGATGATTTCCGACGATAAAAGCTTAATGCTTCGAAATTGAATTAACTATAATGCTTTAATAGCGCGATAATTACTTATTATATACAATGATGTATTGTGTGAGTGATTGTGTTTTTTTTTTTGTATTCTGCTATAGATCTGAATAGTTGTATTCTTTATAATGTTCTAGAATGAATTTATACTAGATAATTTTTAAATTACTCATATGTGATAACATTCACATATTTTCGATGATAAATGTGGCTATTAATATTCTATAACATAGATGAATATATTTCTCATAGTGATAAGATTCTTAATAACCGTTTCAGTAAAATGAAACATTTACATTTGAGTGCTCAAATTATTACCGCAAATATACAAAAATACGAAAATAAATACTTCGCTTTCAATTACCTAATTGCTTCGTACTATCATCACCATTACAAACATAATCTCCACTTAAAAAAAAAGAAATGTAAAAATAAATTAATTCGCTTAATTGCACGATTAATAATTGACGTGCGATCGTGCAAAACGATAACTGCCTGTATAATCAATAATCAATCCGACTCACTGGTTCGACCTTGACTTTTTCCCGCAGTTTTCAACACACTTGTACATCCCGAATCTAAAAAAAGGAATAAATAAAAATTCAATTATCGTATTCAACAAGTCACTACTACACCATTCGTGCAAATTTCAATTAAACCCAAAGACGTGTATCACTTCCCATCTCGCTTTGCTTTCCGAAACATATAATTATTCAGTCTTAAAGACGACGACGACGCTTGGAAATGACTTATAAATACCCAACCGAAGAGGGGAAGAGAAAAAAAAACACTTTGAAAAGAAGAAAAAATCACGTGTAATACTCTTTGTCGAACGAACAGTTACTGTTCATACTGCTGTTGGCGATTAGCCAGGGGTGTGCAGAGAAAGAGAGTGAAAGAGAGAGAGAGAGAGATGTGAAAACATTCTTCAAAGAGGCTAAAATTAAAAGCAAATTTATATGTACTGCTAATCCATCACTTCGATATCTTTCGAGTGCCCGGCACTTCGCGATTCTCGAGCGCTAGTCGATGTACATATATTTTACTCGTTAAGCTCTCGTCGATAAGCAAGTATATGAACATTGTTGTGTACGTGCGAATGATATTTTTAAATTAGCACGAGTATTGTAGCTACTTAGTGAGTATTGTGTGCTTTCGTGCTTCATAATTCTAGGATTATGCGCGGTTAGGGTATCGATCTTTTTAATGTTATTGGATACGGTGTTACTTATAATTATTGTACTAAACATTTATTATTAAATTAAAATCTAAAACAGAACAAAATATATCATAAATGTTGATGTCTAAAGAACCAAATTATTTTCCACCGCCAGCAGCGTATTTGCCTTCGAAAAATCCATTAAAATTTTTGTTTTCGCACAACCACGTGCCCGCAACAAACAAACAATCAACACTCGTTAAATGTCCCCGCGCTCCCGTGACCCGTTTCGTCTCTAATTTATCACTCCATTATTATATTTTTTTCCTCCTCCACAACCACAATGATCTCAAAATGTTCTCTTTTCTCTCTCTCTCTCCATCATACTATATACTCGTGAACAACGACGAACACAGCAACGCACGCGCTTATATTATCAGTACGACCTCGTGTATATATATATACACGCGCATGCGTACAAAGGGACATAAATTACTCGCGAAGGTGTGTGGATTCCGATTAGCGGGTCCTTCCCTCTCGTCTTATCATACGTCTTTGTAAATCAGTCGAGGAAAGATCGAGACGCACCAACGAATATATAATTACGATTCGCGTTAATGTCTATATACGGGGGTTGGGTTGACGTGCGAGTATATTTCGACATGTGGCCGTGTGACCTTGGTTATGGGATTATGGAAGGGAAAATATAAAAAAAAAGAAAAATAATGAGAAGCTGAAAATAAACCATGCGCTGGCGTTTGCCGAGTATTTTGGGTACGTCTATGGGTGTTGCGAAAGGCTAGGACACGAGACGTATGTAATGAAAAAAAAAAAAAAATTGTTTTTTTTTGTTTCAGACACGCGGGTTATGAGCGCCTGACACGAACTATTTATAGGGAATATATTTATAATGGGTATATACGAGAGGGAAGTTGTTGATTGTGTATAAGTGAGTTTTGGTTACGAGTAAGCACCATTTCTAATGCAAAAAAAATTATCTTAATTGGAATTCACTTCATATTTCAAACATTAAAAACTTGTATATACTCTTAAAAATCATGTGAACCATTTTCGCTGAAGTTTGTCTATTATGATTTATTCATTGATCATCATAATTTCTTTCTTTTTTGTCAAAACCCTTTTTAGGTATAGGAAAAATTCCTGTTAATTTTATAAAATAAATTTTTAATACCTAAATAATGATGCAAAAGGAAATAGTTTTCAGATAAAACATTTGGTTCTCTCGTGCACCGCGCAGACGAAGACTGATCAACGCCGCGCAGTGTTTTGGTTTATAAATAGGCCAATTCGGGCTATAATAAAGCAAGACTTGGCCGAAAACATAGTCAAACAATGCCAAAAACCGATATCGCGCTATATATATATATATATATATATATACATCAGTGCGCGGTTAACGAGAATCGACACACACACGCGACTTTCGACATTCCCGCATCTACATAATGAGCTTCTTTAACTCGACCGAAGCACGTAATAAAATTGAAAAAACGCCTAAAATTTCGAGTATACATATCCAAAAGTATAAAGGAAAAATAAAATAAAATAACACGATGTGACTCGGTGCTCGGGATTGTATACGTCAACAAAGCAAATATATATATATACGCGCGATGACAATGAAAACGAAAGAATCATCGGTTACGAGGCCGAGTGCGCGTGCGCGCGCGAAAGTGTATATAGCCGTGAATTACACGCGAACTTCAACCTTCCACTCACTGCTCGTCACGCGACAAAAAGCGAGATGCGTGTAGAGTAAAGTAAGATAAGGGAGGCGTTGATGTGTATATCGACACGATGAAGTTATAGAATTTAGTTTAGTGGGGAGAATATATAATTAAGGTGTGATGTGGAAATTTGAATAACCGTTAAATTATAATATCAATATCCTTGATTGAGTGTAATGCGCGCGCATCGTCGTTCAATGGCATTGTAACAATGTTAATCAATAATTATATTGAAAAATGAACATTTAATCATAACGGTTACAATATACCGCAGAGATATAAATTTTATTGAGCCGAGGGAAAAAACGATGACGCGCAAGGCTCATAAATACACTGTATTACGCGAAGTAGCAATTTAATTGTTTTTTTTAATTTTTTTATAGTATTTTGTAACCGAGGGATTTACGAAAGCCACAGTTTTTACTGCTTTCTACGTCGAAAGTAAGAGAGAGAGAGAGAGTCACTCATCGAAGGCAACTGTTAACACAATTGTGTTTTGATCTTGATCACACATTATAAAGTGCGCACGAGTAAATTTACAATGAGCATTATATGTGCGCGAATATTCTGTTTTTCCTTCTGATTCACGCCCGCTGGTTGTATTTGCACGATACGCGCGTGTTGTAATATGTGTGTGTGTGATATACATATATGATGAGATGAGCATGAGTCGCGGGTGAAAGGAACGAGAAAAAAGTATAATATTTTTTTTAAATCTATAACACGCGTGTGTCAATGTTTGACAGTTGTAAAAATTGGGCGTATTTGCGTATAATATACTAAGGTGTTGTGATGTTTCGTATTTTTTTTTTAATGATTAAATCAACAGGTTGCTCGTGTTTCATTGCATGTGCTGATTTGAGTATCAACTGTTTGAATATTTTTGCTTCCTCTTAGAGGAAGCTTTATGATAGTAAGTTTTTAAGTTGTTGTAAAAATATGTTATAATTGTTTTCGGAGGTATTAGGAATTAAAATACGCATGGTTTTTGAAAAATGTCTGTTTGGATGTATGCGTGTGTGTGTATACGCCTGGATAGCTTCTGTTCGGTCGATTTTAATCGGACTGGTCTAATTTTTTTCTTTTTGTGTGATGGCGATTAAAAATCCATTTTTTATTTGGGCGATGCGTTTTTGTTTTTTTTTCGAATTTTTTATTTTCTCAAAATTTATTTTTGCTTTTTTTTAATGATATGATAGAGATATTTTAATCGGATGGATATCATTCGAAAGAGCATAAAAAACCTATATTTAGAAAACAAAAAGAAATTCTGTAGCTATCACGGTTCTTTTTTTATAAACAAAAATGTGTTTTTTTAAAGCTTGAAAATCACGATAATGCAGAATAGAAATAGCTATAATCTGTAAAAATTTGAATCCATTCTTTTGGTTAGTTTTAGTGAATAAAATTGAAAAATGTAAAATTGACTTAATCGATTCAAAATTTTTTTATAGGTAAATTTTGTATAGTTCTCGGTATTTGAGGTTAAAATTTTTTTACCTTTATTTCAAATTTCATAATTTCTCGAGGACGACTGTATGTATCTGAATTGGATGTATAGCATTTGAAAGAAAATTAAAATACCTATCCTATCCTATCTTTAAAAAATTATGGGTTTGTTGTGAAATCATTTTATTCGTGATTTGATCGGTTGGAGCATATGGGTTGCTAGGTTACAAAAACAAAAGTGGCACGCAAAGCGCGCTTAGAGATGATTAGTATTTAAAAAAAAGAGATTCTAGCTATAACGGTTCTTTTGTTATTAACATAAACGTAAAAAAATTAAAAATTTTGCTTAATAATAAAAAAAGTCGTATCTATAACTTGCATAATTTATTCAAAAGAGAGATTTAAATAATTACAATTAATTAAGAGAATAAACAAGATAAGTTTGACGAAGCAACGGGCCAATGAATTGGCAGTGGTTGTTTTTTATTGCATAGCAATGATATACAATTTCCTATACATATTATATACGTCTACTGAGACGAATTATAAATTGTGTACATTAAGTTTTAAACTGAGAGGATTTATGGTAGTTTGCGCGATTTTGGCTAATGACATATGTAAATTTAAACAACAAACTATGTTTTCTCGGTAAATTAATGTGTGTCAAGTACACACTTTGAAAAATAAACTAGAACTCAAAAAAATTATCACACTTAAAGCGGCATATACGCTGTCGTTTGCAACCGCGAGTACAGTCATACTATAAACTATTAGAAAAATAAGCATAATATTTAAAATCCAAACAAACATTCTTATTCACCTCTCTCTCTCTCTCTCTCTCTCTCTCTCTCTCTCTCTCTCGTTCTTAAACGATTGAATCGTACAACCAATGGGTCACACATATACAGCTTCTATGCGTTCTCCCCCTCTCCCCCCGCCCCGTGCGCGCTCATGTCAATTGATTCGCGCAAGAGGCTGCCAATTTCGTTAAGTGGCTGCTTAGCGCGAGCGCGAGATTAACCTTGAAGCTGTTTGCGGATTTCGAGGATTGTTTGAGGAAAGATGCGGATTTTTGCGGCACTCGGTTTATAGTATGTATATATATATGTGTGTGTTTGCGGAGGATTTCAGGAAGGCATGTAATAATACTTGCGCTCCCGGGTATAAGCCTGCTCATTTGAGGATTGTGTAATTCTATTAACGTGTGATTAACTTGTTGGTTCGAGTTTTGTCATACGATTGCTATAGAGTGTCTATATGTACTTGACGTAACTGTGCGAGAAGTGGTTACCGAATTTTTCCATATAAATGTATTGCTGGGTGGACGAAACGCGCTTTTTTCCGTTTGGTATAGCTTAGATATAGTTGAAAATTTTCTGCTATAGAAATTTATTGTTTCATTTGAACGAGGGATTTTTATTTTTTTTTTATAGGAAACAATGCATGTTATTTTAATAGATATTTTATTAATTTAATTTATATTATTTATGAAAAAATAATTCGTTTCTGCAACATCTTAAACCCTGTACTTAACTACGTGTAAATCAAACGTACGTATAATATACCACTACTATATATAAAAACCACTTGAGAGACATTTATTGCCACTGCCTCAGTCACTCCGCTAAATCCCTCGTCGAATCCCGAGGATTAAACTCGAGAGGGAAAGAGAGAGAGAGAGAGCACGTGGTACGTAGAGTATCTCGATTACGAAAACCGCCGTCACCGGTATACCGACTATTTACCCAGTAAAGCCAGGGGCTCTATGTGCACTTTTTTTTGCTCTCGTAAACACGCCGATTGTTTTCTCGCGATTGGTGACGTTAATGCGCGAAACAAGAACACGAGAGAGAGAGAGAGAGAGAAAATCACGATACCTGATAAAGCTATACGTGTAATAGTATATAACCATGTTGATGAAATTAAAGAGTTGACGAGTGCTCGTTGAAAAAGCATATTTTGAGGAAATGAAAAAAAAAGTGTGGGTGGGTTCAAGTTACATATGTCGTGTATATAATAGAGGGAAAACAGCTTAATAGGATATAATGATGAAACTGTTTTTTCTCTTTTTTTTTCTTTTTATAATTCGTAGAATTGCTTTTTAGATTTTAAACGTTAACTGCACGGGATGTTTAACGATGATGCGTGGTATTGTCGTTTGATGTAACTTAACTACGTAAAGATCGCAGGTGTACAATAATCATTCTTTTATTTTTTTTTAATACGTCACGAAGATGAATCCTGTAGCAAATAAAATGTTTGTTTTCCAGTAAAAGTTATGATTATCGCGCTTATTGTCATAATCGTCTATGTTAACATTTGTTGATCATTAATTTCCGGCGTTCAAACAAAAATCTGATTCCCTGTCAAAATAATATTACTATCTAAACATTTACAAATCCGTGCGTATAACGCGTAAAGTAGGTCGCGATAGTTTCGTCACGATGAGAAAAAAAAGGAAAAAATAAAAAAATGTTGATATCACCTGCTGCTGCAGCAGCAGCATCAACAGACGTGAATTAACCGACATGTGTCAGATTCACCTTGAAAACTTTGCCTTGTATACGTCTCGAAATGAGTGCTGTTTTACCCCCATTTATATATTTTTTTTTTCGTCACGCCTATACTGCGATTGATTTGTGCAAAAGTGATGGTAAAGGATAGAGACTAAAAAAGGTGATAAAGCGAAACACTTTTTTTTGTGATGTAATTTTTATAAAGTATTCGCAATGACCAAGTGAACCTATATACTATATATCTCGAACGAATTAATCACAATTCATACATCGAAGTGAAGAAATTCAATAGCAAGTCATTCGATCAAATAGAAATTGAATCACATTCAATATTAACACTTTTTATGAAATTCAAAGAAGGCACGGTTATAAGTTTTTAATTGCTAGCAGAAATTACCAATAAAAAAAGAAAAAGACGATCGATTGTTCTTACGATTATATTATTCCGTTATCAATTCTCATTACGACTCTCTCGTTATTCCAACTATTATTCGACAAAGCGCCATGACTAATTTATAACCCTAGCAATGAATCAATAAACCTATATGTGTATATATATAATATATCTTTATTCCTTATTTGTCGTAGTAAAGTTTCGTTTAGTCATGCTTTTCGTGGCGCCTCTTTCTCTTTTAATGGCTGAAAAACTTTCATAAGCCGGCGCTAAAACGTCGAAGCACATATAATAAAGCAAACATATGCGAGTTAATGTACACACGTATACCTCATTAAAACGGTCGATAACATCTTTAGCACATTATTGCCAAGAAGCGAAACGTATATATTAAGTGTACAATCCGTTTCAGATATATATATACATACAACGCAAAAAAGAAAAAATGTAGTAAAAGTGTCAGGTATGTTTGATCGACGCGTATATTTTTTTACTTATTTACAATATAATAATTCTCTGATAAACAACAAATAACGAAAGCAGTGTGACGATTTTTTCCCCGAAAAACATCGTCGCGGTTCCTTGAAATATATACGACGATCGCAAATATAATAACGTGTAATGCATCTCTCGCACGTTATCCCACCGATTTATGAATGTATATTATTTAAATATAAATCAATCCTATATACGCGTTACCTTTGAATGCCAAAAATAGCTGTTAAAACAATAAGAAATAAAAGAACGAAGAAAAGCACCTTGCTCTCAATTAGAAAAACCTTTCTGGGTTATGTTTTTCAGAATATCCAGAACTCAAACAGTCCTTCGTCTGTCGCCTCCAACGCTTATAATATAAATCACACGAAAATCCCGTGAAACTAAACATTAGTATGTATATATGTATATGTACAAATAGACGAGAGTATATAAACGCGGCAATAAAAGAATCTCGTATACGTGAGAATGAAACAAAAAAAAAATCACGAAAAATGAGAGAAGAAAGAAACTGGAGATTAAGCGTAATTGATTTACGCGATTGATAAAAGGTGTACCTATACTCGCGCGTAGCTATGTATAGTAAAGGAAGAAGAGAGAGAGAGAGAGAAGGAGAGAGAAAAGGAGAACGAGCAATTGATTTATCGAGACGACGTCAAGCGAGGCGCGATGTGTCGCGAGCATAGCGAACATGTATATAGGAGTACACATGCGGTACGAAGAAAAGAACGAGTGAGATGGAGATATATACGTGCGACGTTTGTCGCAATCGCGTACACGCGTGTTATCAGAACGGCGTAAAGTGACGGAGTAGGCGGACATATACATGCGAGTTTCCCGATGCGCGTTGTATATATACCTATATGCAGAAGTTATATATCTGTTACCAATGATTTGCACTTTTCAGTTTCCCGGTTCGATGATTTCTTTTTCTTTCTTTTTACATGTAAGGCTGACATAGTCATTATTAATTAAACAAACGTAACCCTTCTACATTAAATAACCAAGTTTGTGAGAATTACTCGCAATTTCGTGTACCCGTGAAATCAGCAATTTTTACACGTATATACGATTAAATAGTATTACCAAAGGTTTCTTTAGTATATATAAAACGCACATCTTAACTTTCACTCTACCCATATACCATCCCGCGGTAATTTTCCTAACCGCACGCGGATTGTTACAATAATAATACCTGTTGCCGCACGATCGATCCTCCCGCTAAGCAAATATTTGGGAGTTGTCTCGTCCAAAAGCGTCGGTATATAACACGCGTGGTAATACACATTATTTTCTTAACAATACATAATCGAACAGCTTTTTTCCTTTTTTTTTATATATTTATGCTAGCAACATAACTGATGATGTCGTTGCTGTATACGAAGACACAAGGCAGATTCACGTGCGATCGAATTATTGCCTATATGTGCGAGGTGAAGAGAGAGAGTATCGAGTGTCTAGTAACCAGCGGCCAGAGATAGTCGCGGATCTTCTATACGTAGAGACGCAACGACGGACGACTGCCGATCGATTAATTAATAGCTTGTTGCTGGTTCTTTTATTTTTCTATTCTTTAGTGTACGAGGTTCTGTCTATGTATGTGCATATGTCTATTGGATTCAACGTAGCGGGAGTACATGATAATATATACAGTGTTGCCGAAAATTTCAACTCCATTATGTGATGTATGTTTATATATTACGTGTATATATATCATGATGATATGGCGTCTATGAATTTTTGTGCGGGAGATAAAATCTCGCCGGTGCGCACTGGAGTATTCTGGTTCGAGTCGGTATACACTTGGTGTTGAGCGCACGGGATATTGTGTACACAGATCGAGCGAGGGGAAGAAACAGGCATAAAAGAACTTTGCTGGATTCTGGGAAGGACTTGAAAGGCAATTTTTATGTCCCCTTGATATGACATCATCATCGATTCAAACCAAAATGACATAACGCGCGCGTTTGTAAAATTATGGTGTAGCTCGGTAACGACCCGACGCCTAGTATATATATATACATATATATGTGTGTGTGTGTATGTAACGAAGGAAAAGAAAAATAAACTTTCTTAAAGTCTCCCACGGATAACTAACGTTGTTGTTGCTGTTCGCGTGTTTAGTGCGGTTGCGGGGAAAAAAACCGGTTACGAAATTCCCGCGCTAATTACCCTTCCTCCAAAATCCTATATACACATACACAATGTATCGACGAGCTTGTAATAAGTATGGAAACGAAAGAAAGACAAAAATCTTCCGCGAACGAATTACAGGGTGTCACACAAAAATCAATGATCGCGCGAGAGGAACAAACAAATCGGGATATAACCCAAGTGTATATATCTGTATATATGTGTGGTGACTCAGAGCCACTACTCTCCTTGTTTACCGTAATAATTGTCGCTTGCTTTGATGTGCACGCGTGCACCGCGCGTCAATTGCCGCGTGGCGAGAGCGAGCGAGCCGCGCTTATTACGAAAGAATTAATCGACGCGTGCGCGGAAAGTTTCCTTGATAAATTCTCGCGCTCGCGGTTTCTTATCTCGATGAGAAATAACAGAGCAACGCAGGTATATATACACGCGTATAGGTGATAGTTTTTACGTACATGAAATTTTCGTTTAATTTGATACACAAAATTTTGATATGTTGGTTTGTAGGTGTTGAAAAATTGTGTAACGAAATACAAACGTTTTTTTGCGTGTATAACTGCAGGATGATGAGAGTATATCTTGTCGTTACAATGGCGAATGAAAGAGATTCGATTTGGAAAGAAAGAGTTCATGATGCTTGTTTTTATTGATTAACACCCGCATATATAATGAAAAAGTTCAATGGGTTATTATAGCTGCGACCCAGGTTTTTCCTCGGTCTATTAATATACACAATATAAGTTATTTTCGAGCAATGCCGTATTAGTTGCGTAATTAATTTTTGAGATAAGATTAATTTGGCTATTTTAGTGTATACATAACGCGCTCGTGTCGTTTTAAGCTATACGAACAACCCGTTAATCATATTTCTATTTTCATCGTAGCTTTCTGCGTGCGCGCGTATACTAATTAATAACTGGTAATTTTCGTGTGAAATTTGTTTTAATATCGAGCATAATAATGAATATTGGATTGTATAACAACTATATTATTTTATATTTACGTTTGACTAATTACTAAAATTCGAGTAACCAAAATATATTATATCTAAATACGCTTCTTGCAAAAATACATTCTGACTCATAACTAAACTATTTATTATTATATATAATATAAGTGACTTCAGGGACGCGCTTCAGACCGAGCGAGACACTTTTTCTGTTAATTTTTTCTAATAATCTCTCTAAGAATATCGTATATATGTGAGGAATTCTGCAGCTCGACCGCGCTAAGAAGGTTCGAAGAAATAGGAAAAAAAATGTTTGAAGCTCAGTTCTGATACAATTTGTTTATCGTTCTATAGGTCACATAATAAATGAGACAATTTTCCAACACTCGAAAACGATCTTAAAGAACTGTTTGTAGTCCACCTGTAAAAAAAATAAGCATTTTCATCAGTGTTAAGACTTTATTCCCTAGAATAATTTCCATAAAGTTTGATAGCGAATGAAGAGTTAAAAGAGTTAAAAGAATGCTTAAAATTACGTTGAAGGTCAAGTTCAAGGTCAGAAATAGATTGATATTTGTAGTGTGTTACCAATTTTCATATGATATTTTCTCATCGAAACCGTATTCTTCTTGATAGTGTTTTATGATAAGATTTAGAAGATTCGTTTAAAAAAAATGCTATACAATTTTCACAGGTGGCAGACGCACCTTTACAGTACTCATAAAGACTTCTCCTTAAACACAACAAAAATATAGATAAAAAATTATTACTGATGATTAACTAATATGAAGTACTCACAAATGTTAACAAATTTTCCACAACAAAAGAAATAAAGAAGAAGAATAGAGGTTGAAGTTAAAGTAAGAATTGTTGCAATCGGATAAATCTGTGTAGAGCTTGGTGCATTTGACGGATCAGTTAACTTTTACAATGAAAAAACTGTTACGTACGGTTTAGGTGAACAAATTTCACATGAAAATTAGTAGCACCACATATATCAATGTACAGATGACCTTAGACTTGACTTTCAACGTAATTTTCAACATAAAAACCTTTTGTTGAAAATTTGTCGGTTTCTTAATATTACCAGTGACCATTTTTCTTTCACTTTTTCATGTTATATTTTCATTAAAAACATAGATATCTGGCTAACTAGAGTATCACAAGACGAATTACAAATATTGCAAATTGTTTTTGTTTATTAATACAATTGTAAGACTTATATAAAGACAAAAAAATTGTTGCCTTGACGAAAATGAATTTATTAGCCAAAATTTACTATATTTTCTCCTGTTCTCTCCTTATATCATCCACATACTTACGGTTTTCTCAATATACGGAATAAATATAAAGAAAATATGTTCGGTATACAGCCTACGTATTAACCATTCAATCTTTTTCATCTGTTTCCAGAGTTATACTTCAAATCACCTCCTTTAATTTTTCAACCCCCTTATATTCTATATAAAATTTCTCATACACCATAAACCCCGACCACTATATGCATTCGAAAAGAACAAGTAAACCCATCCATATTATCACCAGAAAACAAAAGAAAATCGCACGAAAGCTCGACTGTCGACCTCGCTATACATGTAAGCAATTGCCGATCCTGCACCGGACGCAGGTGCGACGCAGCGACGAGATGGCAAATGAGGGGCCAAGGTTAAGGCCACCGCCCCGCGGCGTCGAGTTGCCGGCGACGACGCCGTCGGATTATTACGTAACTATATAGCGTGCTAAGGAAGTGCGAACTCGTTGTATATACGACCCGCCCATTGTCGACCGGGATCCCGACGATTAACGCGAGATTAAAGATGTTCCAGTGCTTGGTGCTATACGGTTTATACGTATAGGGCTATAGTAGTTGTTTGATTTCTATATGTTTTACTTTTTGATCATGATGTGCTGTGATTGATATGAGTGTGAGGCTCTTTTTTGTTATGTAACGCGGAGTTTAGCGAAAAAAAATAGATAATTTGTAGTCGAACTACAGGTTTTTTCAAAATTCAATTCGAGTTGTAATCGTTTTTTTTTCTTTTTTTTTGAACGATCGAAGACTCGGTATAATACATACACGTGCGAGAAGGTGAGACAACAAGTTTTACACTCTTATATAATCAAATTATTACAGCGAATTTTGTAACTTTCTGCGTAAGTGATTTATTTAACCGATTAAATTTCGTAGCTACGACCATCAATATCGACCGCGTCAAGTCACACTATAACCGCGTGTGCATTGATCATCAAGTGCAGTCGCACTCGAACACTATACGTATATACGATCAAGATCATTCTTACAGAAAGCAATAAAAAAGAAGAAAAAAAAAGAGCCGTGGTATAACGCTCGTAAACCATGTATACGACGTGACGCACGCGTGCTTTCGAGCTTTCTGCACGTATACACATACGTATATATGTACTTATATGTATGAGAGAGTTCTCGGGATGAGAATTAACGCGCGGGTGATCGTGCTGGAACATTCTGGAAAGGCTGTGAGGCGAGAAAAATCGGCCGCGATCCGGATACAATTAAGATACGTGGTCGCGCGTGATTGTCGATATTTGGTTGTTTTTATATTGAAGAAGATACCGAAGGACGAGATTTGCATGGTACACGAGGGATGAGAGCAAAATAAAAGGTTGTTGAACTATACAGGGAATAGGGAAATCCTTGGTTTTATTTTTCACGAAAGTTATATATATATAAAATACAGTTATAATTTTCTAACCGTGAAACTATAATATACGTGCCTTCGGCTCGTCCCTTGAGTAATTAAGGATATTACAGGTACACGAGTAACGCATATATAAACGACAGCGACCGCGTGCTAACAATAGCTCCACATACATACATACACACGCGCGTATACTGCCACGCGATAAAATTCAATGAAAACTCATCACTAGTCCCCACACCCTTAGTAACAGCGAAAGAAAAAAGAAATACATATATATATATATACGTACACACGCGAGGGTGAAATTACGCGTCCCCCTGTGAGAGTAAACAATTACAGTGACCGTAAAAGAAGAATATACAAGAGAATAATCGAAGGAAAAAGAAGAAGAAAAGAAGAAGAAGAAGAGAGGATTGAATTGCTTGTGACGGACATATATATATAGCGGCTGATCGAAAAGACTTACTCCACTGCTCTCGTGTGCGCGCGCGCGCGAGCGCAAACATTTTCCGCAAGAGCATGCGATGAGCGCGGCGCGGCTCCTTTTATCGCTGATTGAGTTCCTTACTCGCGTTGTGATGGCGAGTCAAACTGCGGATTGGAATTTCTTGCTTAATCGTGTAATACTGTACTTTTTATTTTTGCACTGGGTACGGTGGTCCTTTTAATATGCGATAATAAGTATGTGGATTTTGGTTATTAATTTGTAGATAATTAAACGGGCAATCGTGATGGTGTATAACTTTTTTATAAATAAATAAATAAACAAATAAACATAATAACCAAGAGGAACACAAATGATTTACTATGTCCACAACGATGATGGAAAAAAAAATATATATATATCTATACATATATGAATTTTACCAATTATTACTCATTAGTAATGGAAAAACCGTCGTGATTCCGATAAGCCGTGCGCGTTGCACGCATTCCCATTATGCAAGCGCGTGCACACAGCTATACCCGCACAGCTCGACATTAAACGCAGTATAGCCCGGGAGTCCACACACAGCTCGACTTAACGAAGAGTTCAAACACTTCTTTCGAACTCTCTCGTATTATAGCATATATATATATTTGTCGTGTATACCTTTGTCATGATGTTCTGCGAAGTATTACACATTGCTATATGGAAAATTTGCTTAGTAGAAGGTGGTATATAGTAAACGGAAGCTGCAATGAACGGAAAGTAATGAAGAAAATTTTGAAACGTTATTGTAGATAGCATTTATATGTGACTGTATATATTTTTTTTAATATTTAGAATGAATAATATGTAAACGATGACAATCGAAGTAGTCAAAATCGATTTGACAAACATTAAGTGTTAGAAGACGAAATCGTAGTCCAATACAACGTATAAATATATACATATACATATATAGACACGGAAGAAAGACGCGTGTGTATAATGTAATTACAGCAAAAATAGCCAGGCAAGTGGTTCCCCGGCGACTCATCCATTAGTCGAAATTGTTTTGCGATCGTTATCGAATCCGATTATACTACTACTACTACTACTACTACCCCGCACTCGAACCTCACGAAACCCAAAAAAGAAAAAAGTTTAAGGGGGAAAAATCGCCGTTAAACTTATATATACATTTACGCTAATTTTTCAGCGTCTCGGTTTATTTCTCAGCTCGTAAAGCACGCGTGTATAATTACTTCTAATTATTGTATACAGTTCTTGTGCCAGTATATACAGGCGCGTATACCAAGAGACGCCTATATGGTAGTTTTCCGTAAGGGCGTGAGATAGGAGAGGTGGCGATCGATGGTACAAGGACACACGGGAAATATGTGTGTTTTCCAAGAATGTGTGGATTATTGTGCGAAGCTTACTGTTTTCTTTTTTTCTTTTTGAGACAATTTTCTTCTTCTCTTTTAATTATTCGATAGCTTCGTTAACGTACGTGTAAGTGTTAAGTATAGAAACACAGGATACGCGTACTTTTAGTGAAGAATTTTCGTTTCGAAATCCATGCAAATAGATCATAAAGATATCGTCGTACGAATTTGTTAATTGTAAATCTGTTTGGCTGCTTCTTTTTAAAATTCTTCTTCTTTTTTTTTTATTTTATGGCTAGTTTACCTTCGTTGCAAAATAACAAATGTTTTCATCGTCTCGGTGTGTCTGTGTATTCAATTAATTGTGTAAAAAAGAGAGAGAGAGAGACAGTTTATGACATGCTCGGCTCTCTTCGCGAAAGTGATTTATGTAGCCGGCTACGAACTTAACAGCTGTTACCTGAGTAATCTAGCGTCAAATACGGGATCAACTGTTACGCGCTAATTTCTAATCAGCTATTGTGACGTAGACTTGCTTACGTATATGAGATATACAAAAGCTTGTCTCGACTGGTGATACACATTGTCTGGAAAAAATAGATGAAATTACCTGAATTTTATATATACGCACTATCGTATATAACGATTGCAACATCGATCGTTAATCTTGACCTCATCAAGTGTTACGTGCATTCTAAAATCTTCGAAAAGCTTCTATCGCGTTTCATTGATTTCAGATGCTTGTGAATTTAAAGATGAATCTTTTACTTTTGACTGTTTACATTTAGCTTTGTTGTACTATGATTCTTGATTGAAAAAAAAATCAATTTTTATTTTATATCATTATATTTATAAATAATGTAGACTCAAAACAATGATTCGATGAGTCATACGTGACCTCATATATCACTACCGGGCATTTTGATAAGGTTGAATTCCTAGTACAAAGAAGTACAATAACAAAAGGATTATGATAGATCCCTTCTGAGCATTTGCATTTAAAACTGAACCTATAATTAATTTATGACGTAACGATTATACCCAGAACCTTAGACCTACTACCTCCTTATCGAATAATTATTATAATATATCTCACTACTTGCTAAATACAAAAAAAAATTAAAAAAAATTAATCAATACACAAAATGAAAATAATCGACGATCGATGCTAATTTCCACGTCTATCCATTTCAGAACCAAGGCTACGTGTCAGTGAATATCCCCGGGGCCAAACGTATAACGAGAAGAAGCCACGACGCTGATAAGAGACACTCGCGAACCTGGAAACGTCTCTTGATCTCCCACCTTCGTCTTGGTAATAGCAGCAGCAACAGCAGCAGCAGCGCAAACAAACGCACGCACACATATATACACGTACGCATAGTGAGTCAGAGAGACGTTCGACAGTATACGAGGAGGGAGTAGGACTCGCCGCTGCCATCGTCGTCGTCGGCTTATCTCTCGGAGGGTTTTAAGGCGGCGTTGCGTGGCTCGCCACCTCAGTAGTCACTCAGCGCTCGCAGTGACACAAGCGCGAGGAGAGAAAGAATATATATACGAAGCGCCCCAGTAGTGGTGGTGGTTGGTGGTGAGTGTGCACAAAGCACACCCAAGAGAGAGAGATAAAATACAACGAGCCCAGTTATTTTATTTTTCATCTACAGTTAAGTGCGCGACCGTAGGGTTATAAGAATTTTTTTTCCTTCACTCGTCGTTTTGAAATCTTTACCTTTGTGATTGGAGGGAAGATATATAGAGATAAAGATAGAGGGATATACAGAGAAGAGAGCAAGAGATCGAAGGGAGGAGAGAGAGAATAAGACAGAGAGGCCCGGCCACAAATGAACGCAGTGCGCGAACGGCGCGAGGGACGACGGGAACGTGGCACGGTAACGGCACGAGAGCACAGTGGAGCACGAGAGTGCCTAGCAGTGAGGTCACCGGACTACTACTGCCATTGCTACTCAGACGACTCGAGCAATTGTCTAAAGGCAGACGAAGACGTCTTCACAGATCGTTTCTTTACCACGGGATACTTCGACGTAAAAGGATCTCAAGATGGGTGAGTTGTGGTTTCTTCTTTTTTTTTTGTATATACTTGATCACTGGATCGTTAAGGCTCGGTAAGGGGTTGAGTCGAGTTTTTGGTTTATTGATGTTGGAAATTGTCGCGAGCTATTAGTATATAATAAATATATTAATTCTTATTTTGATTGTACAATACAATATTATATTATAATTAAATATGCAGATATTGATACAATATGTAGTTAATGTTGAAAATTCAATATTTTAAATGATTTTTCCTTGTATTTCATTTAAGTATATACGAGTATCGCATAACTTTATGAATAATCAATAGGAACGAGGGAACGCGAATAATCAACGGTGCATACCCGTTTTATCAAATATAAAACGATTAAATAACTAAATTACAAATAATCGTCAATTTATTCAATTTCAACGTCAACTGCACAACTATCCTACCAGTTTATATATACCGCGGCAATATAATGGACTCTCGTCGATATCAATCGACGCGTAAGCAAAACCATTACTCTCAAACTGGAATTGATATCACCGAAGTCGTCCAGTGACAAAGTATACATATAGTGGAAATACCGAGTATCACTGCACACATCTGCAGTATAAAATAAACAAATTAGTCACCGATCGTGAGTCAAAATCGAAACGGCCAAGTGAACGCGCGCGACAGTTGCGAAAACACTGGCCAATTAGCGAATTAAAACGTAAAATAACCGTTAATTCATTTGAATTTGCAATCGAATGTAGGAACAGCCGAAGAGAGAAAGAGAGAAAAAGTTGCATACAGTTTCGATTACAATGAAAGATTTACGCGTGACTCATTAACATTGACCTCCTTCGCACCCCGTGTATAATACGAGTCTCGCTTCAATTTCCACGTTCGCTCCATTTCCCCGTCGAATAAGAAACGACGATGGCGCAAGCCGACGATTTTCCGGTATAGAAACTTCGAGAGCATTCTATATGGCCGGCCATTGATGCCCCCGTGTTGGAAAATATTAACGCTTTTGAAAATTCTTCTCTTTTACAGGCGCGACACACATGTATAAAATGGAGAGAAGCAAATTGACGCTAACTGTCCGCGCGACCCTTTGGCAATTGCAATGAGTCATGTAGTGCGAAGCGCAACGGGTATAATTAATAAATTCGTTTTCTTCGCCTCGCGCGTCTCGATTAGTCCGTGCGTTCGAGAATCAATTCTGTAATATAGGATCGGGTTTCGAGATTCGATTGAAAAGTATTTTTTCTTTTTTAGTATTTGATATTTAGTTTTTGTCGCGATGTGCGAATATCACTTTTTTTTTAAATAATTTAAATAACGGCCTTTATGAATGATTGAACAATGACAAATTGTAATTTATTTAATTGAATTATGTACGTTTCATTTAACATTGATCTCACTATAAAAAGTGATGAAATCGTACAGGTGTTAATGTAATTATTAATTAAAATCATTTTATTATGTAAAATTTAAAATTCAATTCTTGGGAATTTAATTAATAATGATCTTAGAATGTTAAACAGAAATTACTTGATTTGAAGAAAATAAAAAATCGGTAAACAATCAACGATCTTGGAGCTCGAAAATTCCTTCTTACGTGTCAATCGATCGAACATTAACGGCAATGTCAGTGCTAAATCGGAGTTTAACCATTTAATCGAAACTTAATTACTGCTCACGGAACGTAAAGCGATAAAGTGCGAGGAAAAATACGTTTTAAACTGTTTTCAGCGTTACTCTGTTTATAGAGTACACAAGAAAAGATTTGGAAATGAAGATACGCTTGTTGGGTTCGCGTACTTCGCTACGTGCTCATTATGAAACCATTACGTTCTTAAGGTCGCATACCGCATGGCAATTGAACTGTTAATATACTTCACTTTGCAGAACGAACTTTACGATATTTTGTGTAAACATATGTAATGATTATCAAAATTCAGCAAGTGTTTGTCGTTTATTGAATTTTTAACAAATATTTAATATTTATCTTTTTTTTAACGCTCGCTGTGAATGACGATAAGAAACCAAACGATCGATAACTCATTGTTTATTAAAAAAGCAACTGCTTTAAAGCAACGATTCTCTAGCCTATTAAAAATTATCATAAACATTTATATTCGAAAAATTATTTTGGGTAAAAGCCAACTTTTGCAAAAATATTTAATAATTTACAAAGAACAGAAATATATTAACGTTTATTTATGTTATATAATAATAAAAATCCTTAAATAACCATTGACAAATAACGAAAAATCCATTGTTTTCAGGGCTCGACTTCCTGGCAGACGGAGGTGCCGACTTCGAGCACGCGATCACAGTGACAGGTGAGCAGAAAAACATCTTTATCTATATACGTCCACATGCTCGCCACATGATACACAACCCATACGCACACATACGTTTATTAAAAGCAAAATCATCCATAACACTGTTGATGCGCTGCACGAGACTTATAAATGGAAAAAATTACGCGATCTTATCGATTGAACGACGGTTTGTCAAAAGGTTTCGCGAGCGCACGTGCGATGAGATGCAATCGATGAGATAAGAGTGCGGGGAAATTCGTGCGTGCACGGCTATAGTGCACGGAAACTTTTGACAAATCTGATCGAAATTTCATTCGATCTTAATCGACGTTAAGTATCCGTGATCCATGGATTTTATATATATATATATAACCATCGCGATTATATGAATTGCTGATAGTAAATCCGTTGATGTATAATGGATGGGTTTAAGTACTTGAATGATTACAGTTTTTGTTGTCTGTGGTTTTAGAATTTGCAATGTTATGGGGAAATTCCGCAAACGCTGTAACAAAGCGGAAAGATTCTCTTTTTATAAATCAACCCCTTTTATCACTTTTCCTCTTAAAAAAGCGGCGGGAAAAAGGAACGATCAAACAAACCTTGAATCTTGCCCGACGAGAAAAAAAATCCAACGAAAACGCAAAAAAAAAGAGATAGACAGACAGACAGAGAAGAATTCGTCGTTTTATCGCCGCGTCAATCATCTTCGCACGGCAAATATTTGCGCCCGCGCGTTTGTGCGCAAAAGTAAGAAAGAGAGAAAGAGAGATAAGACCGATTGAGATCTCGAGGCATCCGCGATACGCGCGGACTTTGGAAGCGACGTGTCGAGATGCCGTCGCGATAAGACCGTACGGAGCATGCTTTTTCGGTACGGGGGATTTTGGATGTTGGAGGGATTTTTTGAATTTATGGACAAAAATTGTTTTTTTCTTTTTGTCTTTAATAAATTAGCTTTCATTCAATAAATTAGGAATTATTTTTTGCGCATGCCAAAAGAAATATTTACATTCGTAATTTGTTGGTTTACAAATGCAAATGTTATTATATGTTTACGTTTGATAAAATTAAGTAATGTAGAGTTAATTTAAAAATATATTTTCATGCTCCAATTTTTTCGATCCCCCTTAAATATACCAAGTACAAGCAAACTTGTACCGAGTAAATATAATATATTTGAATTTCGAATGATCCAGATATTGTCTCACATCACAATGAGGCAACGCCGCGAGATCATTAAATTCATCGTAAATTGCTCTTATCAATTCATTGACCTGTAAACTGATACAAACTAATTTCATTAACTGCACGAAGAGTACTTATCGTAATCGTAATTTAAAAAAAAATCTTTCAAATTAAACAATTAATTGTAATTATCGTAAAAAACACTGTACGAAACTATCAAGTGCAATAATATTTACCAAATGTGTTTAACAGTAATTTTAATTTGTAAAATATCCATACGTATAAATGATGTTTGCGCATAGCAATCAGACTATTTCTTTATGTAAACACAAACGGTTGTGTGCGCTCGTACGATTCGATACATTGATCATTTTCTCGGTATAACGCATTCCTCACGATCGAATTTCACCCTTTCGCAGGCTTCGGCAAATTCCACTACATGTTGCTGGCGATCAGCGGCTTGATCTACATGGACACCGCCATCGGCGTGACGATTTTATCGTTCGTATTGCCGGCGGCACAATGCGACCTCGAAATGGACTCTACCTCCAAAGGGTGGCTAACAGCTGCACCAATGCTTGGTATGTAATAGATATAAATTAATGAAACATATTTTCTTTTTAATTTTACCAACTTTTATTTGCAAAAGTGCGTTGCGAAAGATAAGAAAAAAAATTGAGTCTTCAACTCGATGAAACTATTTGCTAATATTGAATAACATATGAGTTATTTTGTTTAACTTGACTGATAAAATTCTGTCTAGCAATTTGAATATCCAAACGTCTAATATTTACTTAGAAACAGATCTAATAATTTTCCATTTCGCGTTTGTAGGAATGGTGATCGGATCGTACATATGGGGATGCCTGGCTGATACCAAAGGCCGGAAAATCGTACTCATAGCGACTCTACTTATGGACGGTATTGTTGGTATACTATCGTCCTTCGTTCAGTATTTCTGGGTTTTCCTGGTCTTCCGATTCTTCAACGGCTTCGCGTGAGTATACATACACACATACTTTAAATTTATTTTAATTTACATAATTTTATAAATTTATTTAAAACACGTCTTTTTTTATTTTCTCTAGTGTAACCGGCGCTATGGGTATCGTTTTCCCATACCTCGGCGAGTTCCAACCAACTAAGCACCGCGAAAAGATCTTGTGCTGGATGGAAATGTTCTGGACCGTTGGAGTTATTGTACTGCCATGTAAGTTTATTTTCTCTTCCCTTAATAAATAACATAAAATTTTAACGAATAAAACGTAGTTCAATAATCGCATTGTATACAGACAATTTGCTGTACTACACAACTAATCGTTACCGCGCCACTTGTTTGCTATATTTTCGTAACAAAAACTGCTGTGTTCCTTTTTATTTAGCAAAAAATCTTCAACATTATACGTACTTTTTGCAGTAATCGCTTGGCTGATAGTACCGTTGAACCTGTCGTACGAGACGAACAGCTTCGACTTCAAATCGTGGAATCTCTTCGTGGCCCTTTGCGCCTTGCCTTCGTTGATGCTCGGCCTCTGGCTCTTCGCGTTCCCCGAGAGTCCCAAGTTCCTGCTCGAGTGCGGTGAAACTGAGGCTGCTCTCGAGGTTTTCAAATACATCTACGCTCAAAACACCGGTAACGATCCCGACTCGTACCCGGTAAAATCTCTCCAGGAGAAGCCTAACTCCAAGGACAAAAGCACGAGGACCCTAAGGTTACACAAGCACAAGGACCTTAAAGTCCTCGTGTCGGAAGTTTGGGATCTGACAAAGCAGCTCTGCAAGCCGCCCTACTTAAAGAATACTCTGCTGGCATGTGGTATCCAGTTTGGATTGACCAGCAGCTATTATACACTTATGGTCTGGTTCCCTGAATTATTCACCAGGTAAGGCAATGATTTATTTTATCGTCAAGTACCTGAGTAGCGTCTTGACGTCAAGTATAGTACCTAATACATATTTTGACAATTTCTACAATGTACAAATTATTGCAGATTCGAAGACTTTGAAAAGGAGCATCCAGGTGACTCAACGTCAGTCTGCATTGTCTCAGCAATTTCTGAAAACTCGACGAACATCGACCCATTCGGTTGTCAGACTGAGATCACGGCATCGGTCTACCTACATACGGTCTACATCGGATTGGCCTGTGTACCTGGCTCCATTGTCCTGCCTCTTTTGGTACACAAGCTCGGCGCCAAGTTCTTCCTCAGTAAGTTTGCTTTCTCGATCACAAGTTGTCCTGTATTCATTTCTACAATAACTTTTTATTTAATGCATCCATTTTTTTTCAACATTACAGTCATGTCACTGGTGGTATCCGGCGGTGTAACCGTGGGCTTCTATTATGTCAGCAACGCTACGCAAAATCTGGTGCTCTCATGTATCTTCGAAGCTCTTACATCCCTGGGAATTTCCTTAGTCTACTGCGTCATTGTAGACATGTTCCCTACAAATCTTAGGTAAGCATGTTTCTCAAGTTTGAAAATAAACATTATTAGTATTCTTTAAACGTACGTCGATAAAGCAGCTGCCGCTTCGCAAGCTCGTCTCACCTCGCGCAACAGTTGCTTCACAGCGCATAGTGACGCGCGTGTTCGCGAGTTAATTTATTTTTAGACGACGCAGCCTAACCATGGCCTTTGGCTTCGATCGAGTTTTGACTGTATTTTGAACCCGTGCAGCTTGTCGGACATTTTGTATACTATTTTTCTTGTTTCACATAGAATTTGAATCATGAAAGCTCAGAGAAAACGAGACAATTTTTCTCTTGTTCTTAATGTTTACTTTAGATAAATATAGACCATAGAAACAAAGTTTGTAAATCAAATTAAAATGTAACAAATTTGCCTTCTGTTTTTAGGGTAATGGCAGCAGCGTTATCATTAACAATGGGACGTTTAGGCGCTTTAGTGGGCAACCTCGTATTCGGTTACTTAATCGATCTAGCCTGCGTCGTTCCTGTCGCCTTATTTGCTGCCTTCCTATTTGGTAAGTTTCAAAAACTTAGATAACATTAAATATCAGACAATAAAAGATTAAAAATATCGAATAATCTTTGACTTCTAATTACAGCATGTGGTTTCTTGTCGATCTTTCTACCAAAAACTGGAAAAGATACCCTCGACTAAACCAGCGATACCAGCGACGAGAGGACAACGTCGTCTGCCTATCAAGCCTCGCGCACAACCAACGCCCATGCGAGCACCTCGCAGATCTTCCACACGCGTGGCCTTGTCCATTCACCAAAAACGTGCCTTATTTATTAACTTCTGAACCGTACATATCGTACCTTACACGCACCCTGTGCAGGCCCTCTTCTCTTCTCCTACGGGACAGTTTTAAGAAAGAGAGAGGCCACACTCCCGACGAGTATTCACGATGTGATAATCGTTTTTTTTCTTTTTTTTTTGTTGATGTTTTTTCGAGACGTATATCGTTTTATACGTACATGCATATTAATATATTTTCATATAAACGTTATGTGTACGTGTAGATTGAACGAGACGAGACCAAGTCTTCGTCGTCGTTGTTGTTCTATGAGCGTTAATTGAGCCTCGATGAAAAGAGATGAGAGATTATTTCGTGGAGCCGTCGTTGCTCGGGTAATATACATATGTTTTTTCTAGTACTCGATGCACCTCGACTTCGCGAAAGTGCCATTGTACGCGACGCGTACGCTCTGAGTGTTTTCTCTGATGATTATTATGATAAACATACATATACATATACCTACTTTTTGAGTAGTAAGAGAGAAAGAGAGTTGTATTTTTATCGCACAAAAGCGCATGCGCATACTTTTAAGACGATCAAAGAGCTTCGATGGTTACCGACTGAGCAGAGAGATTATGGTACGTTATTGTAAGTTAGAAATATTATGAATTCATTTAAAAAATAAAAGCTCGTAGAGACAATATATGAAAACTCAATTTATTAAAGCAAAAATATTGATCTTACGACTTTAATTTTCTTAACTTATATTATTAATATCCCTTGAAAAGAAAACTTCGACAATCGATCTGATATAAAATACTTTACAATATTTTGCTCAGTCGGTAATCAATGAAATCACACGTAAATATAAATGAATAATTAATTGATACGTTAGATTTGAATGAGTCGCGTGCAATACAAAACGTAAAAAAAAAGAAATAAAGAGATAAAGTAGCACGTGACGATAAAGTAGGTTGCCGGACGAAAGCCTGAAATTTGTTTCCCGCGAGCTTTCGATCCGACGAAAATTTTGTTTATGTTCTTGTAAATATAACGAACGTATATTTATTTTTGTGTTTACAACGATAGAAAAAGAAAAAAAAAGAAGAAGAAAAGAAACGCGTCGCACGTTTGTTAACGATTATTATATATATTTACACGCAACCATATATTGTTATCGTTATTCCTGTATAGACACGTTGATGATCGTTACGAGGTTTTTAGCAAGAGACAAAGAGAGATATACTTATAGCCGTAATATTACTATATTACAAATCACACAAATTATGTAGATTTTTGCTATATACGCTTTCGAGGTACCTTACGTATTCTTTATGTGTAAAGTCATCGCTTTTTAGTTAAATTATATTATTCTTTTAAAGGCATGCGAGTGAAGAGAATATATAAGAGAAGCCGGAACGTCCCAAAGATGTCGACAGCTTTGTTCGCGCTCGTCGTTAACATATATTTATTCAGATACATAAGTATTTATGCGCTATCGTTATAAGTTCATTAGAAAGTTGTTGAATGTGGGTGTATTTCGTTGAGTGTACTCGTGAAGCTCTTTCAGTTGAGAGAGAGAGAGAAAAGCACGATCGCGAGAAAATTGTCGATATCAATGGGACGAAATGTCGTGTTTCGTACGGGCGCAACTTCGGTTGATTTTTTTTTTTCGTGTACATAGAGTTGCGCGTCACTGACATTTTACCCAGCAGATAATAAAAGTATTTTGCATATGTATGCCGATGCGTATGATTATTTTATTGCTTATCCTGTTTTTAGTAAATAAAAATGAATGAATGAAAAAATATTCGCTCTTGTCTTTTTTACTGATCCTGTCCTATCCCTTCATGTTAGAAAAATTTTTTAAATTAAGAAAATTTAAGAAACAGGCATATGTTAAAATTGATAATTTCATCACTGAAAATGAATTAACATAGACTTTCATAAACTTTAATATAAACCTTTATTAATAATTTTGTACAAAATTTAATACAAATTTTTAACTTTTAATAATTTTGTACATTAATTTTCAAAACGTTTCATTAATTTTCTATCAAACGTTTATGAAATTTGCTTCCAATATATTGTTCTTAAATAGAATAAATATGTTTCTAACAGTGTACGCAAAGTGTACATTTTCCATTTATGCCGGATTTACAGAATTCATCAGAAAAAATTTCGAAAATTTAGACAATTTTAACCGACGAGAAAAATCGTAACTGGAGCAATGTCATCGATGAAACATTAAAGCGCAAAAGGTTATACGCGACAAGAGAATCACCGTGTCAATTCACCAGCTTCTATCGCACACGCGACGAAAATTCACGTTCATTAGCAATACAAGCAATACTTATATATTATGCGCGCTCGCGCGTGCATGTAAGTGGGGAGATATGCTTGCGACTGGGCAGTATTTTGTAGAGCGAATGCGCGGAAAAAGTCTAGTTCCGTTTTCGACACTGACCAGTGGATTTCGATTAACGTTCGATATAGGTACTTGAATGTTTTTAGTGTGGTAGGAAGTGCGATTGAAAGATTTTGATTCTTTGATATGCAGAAATATCTAAGATGATTTTTAAAATGAAATGTCTTCGTCGTCGTAAAATAACATAAATATTGTTATCGTTTATGATGGTGATAGTATTTGACAATATTAATGTTTAGTAATGTCGATTGACGATTGCACTTAATAAAAAATACAAATTTTTTGATAGAAATTCCAATCGAATGACAATTATACACGCCGCTAAAAAAATATGAGAAGGAAGTTAGTTTGTTTCATATTTTGGATTGTAATCACAGGTACGCTTTATTCACTTAAATCCCTCGCATGATTCTACAAAATTTTCTGCCAAAAACCGATAATGAAAATTTATCGAAAATTGTTGGAGAATTTTTTTCAGTAGAATCTTCATTATTGAAATAAATTGAACGAAAGTAACTGACATGTCTAAACGATCATATTAAAATTTATTATTGAATAATACTTCTATTGAAATTAACTTATTGTTTCATTCATTAAGAATTTGTATTATTTTGTACAAATGATGTAGACACAGAAAAATAAAAAACGGTTGCAAATACTTTGGCACATAGCTTCCACAAACTTATTTATTGATTTCTTTTGCTAAATCTAAATGCCAAAACCAAATCTAACCAAAAATTAATTTTTCCATAAGTATTTTTTTGTAGAAAATTTTAAATAAAAAAAGAAAGAATATAATTTTATTTTTAACAAAATTAATTTATTGTTCAAAATACAATGATTATTAACGATATTCGAAAATATTTTTCAAAAATTTTTAGTCTCCAATATCTCAGGCGCGACAGTTGGATTCTATTAGGGAAATTTTATCTAAAATAATTTGTTTTCAAACAAATAAATAATCTCTTGAAATTTTAACTCAGGATTGTCTTAAATAAACTTAATAAATGATTAATGTATTGATCGAATATTGTCTAAAAAATATACATTCAAAAATATTTTGTCTCTAGCTTGTGTCAGTACCTTTACCAAAACCTTAATGCCTGTGATCGTGACAGTAAAATTTTTTGGTCAACAAACTTTATCTAAAGATATAAAAATGCTTTACCTCTGACAAATTTCAAGACGGTTGATTAATTTGTTGAAAAAATTTAAGCAAGTATAATTAATACATTGATTTTAAAAAGCTACACGCCAATGTATTTAAATGTAACCTAGTTAAAAAAACTCAGAAAATAATACATTTATTCAAACCATTTGTTTTGAAATTATAAAAAAATTAACCCCGCTTCGGAACAAATTATAGTATATATAGAATAGTACATTGAGCAACAAGAAGGGAAAATTGGATTTTTCTATCGAGGTTTATGAGTTGAGCACTAGTGAAAGTTGAGGGCACTGAAGGCGAAAATCTGGGTTTTCTCACGGCTAAAAGGTTGGACAGTTTCTTTGCGCTTGAAATGTTTAAATCTTCATTCATCTTCCATTTGAATAACTAAAATTTGAAAATGTTCAAAATCACCGTAAAACAAAAACGCATCTGTAGAATAAAAAATGTATCTTTTCTCCCGAATCAGCACAAAAAAAGATAAAATTGAGCCTCAACTGATTAAATCTATCCAGTAGTTGATCCTGAGATACAAATATCTATATATATACACACATCCATACCGATATTTTTCAAAAACCGTGTGTATTGATTCTCGAGTCCATAAAATATGTTTCTATAATGTTTTTAACAAAACTTAAATTTTTACAATTACAAAGCTTTCTCTAGAAAGAAGCGAAAATTATTTATTCTTTTGACTAAATAATCATGGTCAGTCATATGCATGTCGATCTCATAAACACGAATTCGGCATTAAAATTGCTCATTGCTGCATTAAAATGAATTAAAAAAGGTATAAATAGTACTATTAGTACCACATTACTTTGTAGAAAAAAATGTTATATTTTAAATATTTTTAATGTGATGGGAATATTTTGATATTGAACATATGTCTCAAAAATCAAATGTACAAAATTATGATGGTCTAGTCAAAGAAACAGACTAATTTTATTAAGTGCAAGCCTATATATTATTGAAAATCTATATTATTACAACCCAGCAATCAATTTGACTTGTAAGACAATGTGAATCTAACATACCAACATAATTTTAGAATGTCTACATCTTTTGCAAACGCTAATAGAATGATTGAAAAAATAAATGTGTATAGCATTTATACAGGGTGTCAATAAAGTCCCGGGACGGCTGAATAATTTCTAAAGTACTTCATTTATGAAAACGGTCAAGTTCATTCCTTTAGTAACTTTGAACAAGGAATTAACATTAACATTAATTAACATGGGATTCCTTGTTCAAAGTTACTAAAGGAATGACCTTGACCGTTTTCAGAAATGAAGTACTTTAGAAGATATTCAGCCGTCCCGGACCTTAATTGACACCCTGTATATATAAAATGCCAGATAGAAACGTTTTTACAAACCTAATCAGAACCGTTCAGAACTTATTTAATAAAATAAAAACCGCAAAGCCGGTAAGTAGAAATCTGTATTTTTGAATTTTGTTTTAGATTTCAAACGGGCCTATCCCATGGAGATGCTATTAGAATCACTTGCGCAAGCATGGCTACAAATTATGTGTAATATATGCATCCTGTCTAGTTGAAATTTTCTGTAAAATATTTTGTGTAAAATTTACAAAGCAAACGGGTATAAAATCTTAAATTTACACAAATTTTGTACATATCAGATTTAAACCAATTTTTGTGTAAAATTTTTACGTTAATATTTCTATAAATTTGGGAAATTCATATTTTACACAAATTATTTGTAAATTAGGGATCAAATTTTTAAGAGTGTGGTACTTTAATATATGAAACGCTTAACAAAATTGTTTTTCCAAATGAACGTTCAAATATTAATTTATTAACTAATTAAAACGTGTTTATTTATACGTTACAACAGAATTAGTTCAGTCAAATTACCTTTCATTAATCGTTTATTCCATTAAAAATTGATTACACACAATAATTATTACGAATTGCAAATCAATTATAGTCGCTATAAATACTACAAAGATTGATTAATGTTATAACAACTATTTTATAGATTGTAAACAATTTTAATTGAATAAAGACTAATGGTTAAAGCTAATTTTAAAATCGATTAAAGTTGTTTGAGTTTCAATAAATTTGCATTTGTAAGGTATTGTTTCAACATCAAACAAAAGATATCTTCCAATATTTACGCCGGAGGAATTTGACTACTCGCAAGAAGGTAATATTCACATAATTAAATGTAAAACAATTAAAATTTTCTTACCCACATTAAAGCTTATCTCTATTTCCTTTAGGCCAGAATTTATGGCATAAGAGATATCCAGACTGTGGGGGTTTCAGCCAATCGCCGATTTCCTTAGCGGCAAGTCGGTCGATTGCCTTACCTCTGCCCTCCTTGGAGATGGTTGGTTACCACGATTTCCTTGAGCACCCTGTGGTACTCCGTAACACTGGGCATACGGGTAAGCCACACATCCAAACACATGTGTTTGATGGAATCCAGAAAAGACTTATACTGGTCAAAATTTTTTCTTTCAAGATTCACTTTCTGCACACTAACTGCATTTTTTTCTTCTTTCTCATATCACATAAAGTATATACGAGAAAAATCTTTTACAAGCAGGCCTTAATTACATATTTTTTCTAAAGGTTTAGTTCTCTTAGTAAGAGGACCAGAAAACCAAACTACACGGAGAGAAATAGTAGAACAAATATAAATATAATTGGTAATAAAAAAACGTGTGACATATTCAAATTATGGAGAATTTTGTTATGTTTATAGCAAATACTACGATAGGCATAATAATTTTGGCAACATCGTTTAGGAAATCTCTTTAGAAAAAATGCTATGTTACATAGTAAAAATTATACTATAGTAAAATTTATAAAATGAAATAAAAACATTTGATATATAATATTAGAATTATAATGTTACGCAATGTTACGAGTAAGCTATCGCAACTTTTTAATAATAAAAAGTGACGATCCCAACGAGATATTAAACCAGAGCCGCTGACTCGCGAGTCAGAAACACTATAGGGTAAATGTACCTATTACCGCGGGTGTCCCGTTCACCGCGGAATTTTACGTCAATAACATTAATACTGTTGTGA
>JAWWEQ010009314.1:0-44645 GCA_035583055.1 Torymus tubicola
CTTCGTGGAGTGATACTAAAATTTCGGCTATATATATTTTTTCCTAAACAAATAAAAGACGCGAGATTCGAAATTTGACCAAAAAACCAACGATTAAGATACAACGTGGGACGGTCGATATTAGGATCAACGCGACTGTCGGACGTTACACTTCGACCGGAAGTTTAAAGCAAGTAGATAAAAAAATATTTAAATACTCGCATGATTCTCTGGGGGAAAAACAGTTATAATAATGGACATTTCTCATCCCGGGACAAAACTTTTAACTCCGAATTATCGGTTTATTCTCGCGTGCTCTCTCTCTCTCTCTCCGCGCGGCGCATTATCCCTTTTCGCTGGACTCGTGCGACTTCCGCGGGTAAGTAAGAAAAACCGTCGAGAATTTACCCTCCCGAGGAAATTGCGACGCGAATGAATATGCATCGCTCGAAAAAACGAGGGAAGAAAAATTTGTAAAATGAAGAAAGAAAGCGCGGCACATAAATAGTGCAAACAATGTAGCGTGGGTGGACGGAGGCGGGTAGAAAAGGGAGGAATGGGGAGAAACAAGATTTAGAGTGGAAGTATCCTCTGGAAAGAAGCAGTTGGCGAATCATTCCTGCGCGTTTTCCTGTAAAATGGACGACAACTGTTCCTCTAGACAACGTTCATGTCTAGCGTTAAAAGCAAATGTTACGTAAGCTGCCAAATTGATTATACCTAACAAAGGTGATTTCTTCAAGCGTGACAGAGAGCAATTTTATACCTCCGTCTTTCCCATTTTCCAGCCCGTCGGGGTAGACAAAAGCTAGCGCGCGTGCACGACGATGACGATGCCTCACGAGGAAGTTTCATCTCTGATTTTACAGTTTTGCTACCCGCTTTTTACGTCTCGCGTAGCTATTGAGGATTTTCAATTTTCAATCTCATGCCAGCTGCTGTGGGGTTTCGCATTTATACGTCCCACCAGTCTGACGATAACTCGATATCGACTACTTACGAGGCGCGAGTTTTATTCTTCACTCGGGAGGTTTCGTTTTGTATCGATGGCGAGTTGATTTGGTTGGCGTGGTCGAACCTTTGAGTGTCGATTTTCCAAGTTGGAGAGGTGTATTAGTTTTGCTGGGCTTGATGTTTGAAATTGGAGTGGATTCGATGTTGCATTTATGAATGTTTTTGTGCCTTTAGAAAAGCGGGGAGTACTAAGACAGAATGTAACGATACGAGTAGGTAAGATATACAGGATTGTTCCAGTTTTGCAGCTTTTGCCTGATTTTCCTTCCGAACGACTACTTGAACGTTGGATGATAGGCTGATATTGGCAATTTACAGTGCGCAGTCGAGGCAAGTATCCATTTCCGTCTCAGCGAAATTTTGAGAATCTGGGTGAAAGCCTCGACTCCTTGCTTTCCTCTACGTTTTGACATTGTTCATCAAAGTCGAAGTGTCGGAGATGCCTCGATATTGTCGGCTTACAATGCCAGTGTTGGAATTTCGTGATATGAGAACGGGGCGAAATGGCATTTTCATCTAGGATTTGATGGCTATATTTGAAGTTTGAGATTTATGACGTAAATTATTACTTGATTCAAATTGTTTCAAATAGTTATTCTGCTGAAAATATATTTTATATTACATTTTGACTAGAAATATGAATCGAATGAAGTAATGTACGTACGTGTGTAAGACATGGAAAATTCAATGTAGGTTTCTCAAGTTTCCTATAACTTTCTAGTGTCATACCATTACATATGAACATTACACAGTTTGACATTATCTCTGTGGAACAAGTTGGACAGGTTAGAAGCCTATTATTCATACATTATGGTATTTAATGTATGAATAATATTTTGTAACAATGATATTAACTAATATAATACCTTCATTATCTGCACCACACCTCAAAACAATTAACATTCAAACCTAACCTACCTACCACCAAATCACTGAGCTTCAATTTTCCCAAGCAACGTCAACCACCGTAAACCCGCCAACCATTTCCTTCTCTCCCTTCCCCTCTTCCAGCACATAATAACACTTGATAGCCTCAGCTTTCCGCATTTTTGGGATTTCCCGCGGCGGTAAACTCGCGCGGCTTTATTACTCGAGACACAGTGAGACTTGAAACGTGGCCGCGTCGTAAACGCGCGTGCGAATCGCGGCGCATAAACGCTTTTTCGCGCTTGGCGAGTATATTTCACTTGAAGGGCGTACGCGCGCGAGTTTATCGCCGAGCGAGAGTTGGTTATGCGGATGCGTTTTTGAATGGCCACGCGCGAAGGGCGTGAGGATGATTCTGGATTGCTATATACGAGTGGGTGGGTACGTGGGTGCCTTTTCGGGAAAATAATGCGGACCGTGGTGATGGTTATTTCGAGGTTAGAATTGTTGTTAGGTGAGGTTTAAGATGGTTTAAACTTAGTTGACGTTGGAGGTAATTTTGATTAGACATTTTGGTTAAATTTTATTTTCCTTTTTTTTAACCATAAAGGATAACAGTTAGAAAATACTTCATTGGGGATTATAATATAATTTTTATGATTAAAAATGCTCATTATTTAAATTTGCTAAATTAAAGAAATAACCTTTTCACTCAATATCAAAGTTACCAAAAGCATTGCAATCGTAACGAATCTCTTAAGCCTCCAAAAACAATTCCCCTCTCCGTACTCAATCCTACTTAACAACCACTCAACTCTACACTTCCATCATCACCATCAACAGTAGCACTACTCCCATCACAATCAATTACTCCGAACAACCTCTCCCTCGTCCATGAAAATTTCACTCGACATTAGCAGGCTGCCGAATCACACCCCTAAAACAGCCGTTAAAACCACCTAATCCTCCCCGCGGAACTTGCGAGTGCATCACCATTAGACATGCCACCACCTCGAATCGCTCAATTCAGTTGCTCCAACGCGTGCATCTACGTAGGAAGGGTAAAGCGAATTGTCGCTCGCTTTAGCGTACTGCGGTCCGAATCAAAGACTAAGGCGTTGCTTGGCCTCTTGGCACGTACGAACGTTTAGGGCCAGAGGCGCCATGCGGAGCGGCGCACGTCCTCGTGCCGCGAGCGCGCGCGTGCGTGCCCTCTTGGGAGTGCAGGCCGCTGGTTCGTTTGGAATTCCGCGCGGCGTGGTTTGGTTTTTGCGACGAGTGGAGCTGAGGGAGAGAAGTGGCCGGTGGCGGTGCTTTGGTCGCGGCTTTTTTTTACCTTGAGAGGTGGTTTGAGAGAGAGAGTGGTGGTGTTGTTTTTATATAGGGTGGAGAGATCTGTCTCTATCAGTCTAGCTCGAAAAAACAACATCTTCACTCTCCCAAAACAACTTTCTAAGAAAAAGAAAATTGCGGTTAAAGCAGCGGTATCAAGAGTTGATAAATTTTTTTTATGGCTTTTAAGCATTAGGAAGACATAGGTCTAAATTGCTTTTTGCTGTTATGATACCTTATAAGAAGGAAATGATCTAACTGTGGCTTTTTGTAAGAAAAAAGTAGAAACTTTGTTGAGCTTTTCACATTAACGTGCCATTTGAGAATCTTAAAATTATTAAAGGACACAAAGTAATGATAACTTAAATACATTTAGCCCTGCTATTTCTTAATATGCAACTTCTAAATAAGTAGATTACAGATGGACTTTGCTTGATTAAACTCAATTTTTCAGTTTAACCTACTTTCTTTGACGATTTGAAACAGCATCCAGCGAATGTAAAGTTGCATCAAAAGGAAAGAACTTGCTGTATAAAAAAGAAGCGTAGACAAAGTTTTAGGCAACGTTTAGTTTCTAAAATTATAAATAACTTTATATTTATTCTGAACACCATTTAACTGTTGTTTAAACATTTTACCATTTATGAGTTGTTCGCAAAGTACATTATTACACATTTATTTATAATATTATCAAGCGTAACTATTATAATTATGACCTAATCAGCATAAACTTTCTGCATTTCTGTCTAAAAGAGCAATGTATATCTTAAAATCTCTTGTAAGCTCGCAGCATCATATCTTTATTTTAATAACCAATACTAAGAGATTATAACCTCTACCATATTCAATATTAAACGTTTCATCGAATCAATACAAAAATCCTACCAACCTCTCATCTCACCAGCTCCTAATATTTAATTGTCCAGCGTCCAAATACCACGAGCGTCTTGGTGTCTACACTCTCGAACGCTCTTGTCCTCCACCCCAGCGTCTCTCTCCTCGATCGATCTCGTCCGGAGGGTGCGAGCTCTCGATGATACTCGAGCTGTAGCTGCTTCCTCTCTCTCTCTCTCTCTCTCTCTACCTCCTTGCAAAGCCGATACAAGTCGAGGGCGCGTGTGTCGCGCGTCGTCGTTGTCGTCTCTCCCCTTCTACTTCACCACAATGCCGTGCGCACGAGCTGCAGACACGCCGCGGGTCACGGAGAGCAGGATGTTTTGCATTTTGCGTTCGATAAAGAGGCTTTTTTCAATAGACGTGGAGGGTGAAGGTAGACGGAAATTGACGGTGGGTTAAGGGTGAGGATGGTAAAGAAGAATGTCCACAAGACAGGGTTTCGAATGGCGACGTGGGTGGACGATATTTTTGGCAGGGATTGGGAAAAGAAGGGATTGTTGGTTCGGGAAGGTTTAGCGTTTTCTAGTGATTTTAAAGGAAAACGTTCGTGGTAATGTATTGGGATCTTTTTTTTTTGTTTTTATTCATTTTAGGAATAATGTTATTTTAAATTTTATATTTATGGATTCTTGTCTGCTGGAAAATGTTGCGGTTTCAATGTTGAAATATATGGGAATTTCGAATTACGGTCTTGGATAATTGACATTAGATTATTGACGTTTTATAAAATTATGCTTTTTTGTCACTTTATCGACTGGTATACCTATACAACATCAACTTTTCATATCACGTATAATTTAATAAAATATGTCATATAATATATTCGCTAGCCAAATTCCTTACTTTAATACCACAACTTTTAAAATTAAAATTTATATTTTTTCTTCACTGAATAATATTTTTACAGTAACTTATATTACAACCTGGGATAAATCGCACAATAGATAATGACATTTTTGCTTTATTAAATTATTGTTCGGTCATTCGCCGATCAAAGTACTTTTTTTTTAAAAATTCGAGACTTTTATTTACTATACATGAAGTGGAGCAGCAGCTCTTCGGGATATTCAGTACGTTATTGGAAATTTATCTGCACGTCATGCAACTTTCGTGCAAATATTTGCGCGAAAATATAGTTACACGCACACGGAAGTTTGTTATGCCGAACTTTCATAGCTTCGTAAAACTTTTAACGTTGCGCATGGAAACTTCAATCCTGCAAAGGAGCTGCAAATTGAACTCAAAAGGATCAGAATTTCAAAGTTACATTTAAAAGACACGAATCCGCGTTGAATCACGAAAAATATCACTACTTGTCAATCATTTATTTTTTTGTAAAACACCAATCATCGCCACACGTTTAATTATTATACAAATTTTACATATTACAAAATAAACACTGATGTTTGCTCGATTATTGTGTAAGTTAAGACGATTATGCGCATGAAGCAATAATCCAGTATTTCAAATTAAGCCATTGTAAACTACTCAGAATAGTTTACGGTAAGTGAATTGTCCAGCCAACGTCAACAATCGATCAGAGGGTATAGTGAGGCCACGGGAAGTTCTATGGACGCGATGTGTACATAATGGGTTTACGTTGCGCGCCGAATGCAATTCATAAACTTAGCTGCGTTGCAAATTGTATCGATTACGCGGTTCGCTAAAGCACCGTGCATAGAGTTCGATCGTTTGAAAAATTCATACAAAAGCGGTTCGTTCGTGTTTATACTTTGTTTGTTCATTGTATTGTATTTGCGAGTTTTGGCTAAATAATTCCCTGGGAATATGTGAAAAGAGGTTATTCATATAGTGGTAATAATTTTCATATATAGCGATTTGTTTTCATTTATAATGCTTCCATTTATTTTAGCTATACAGGTTACCGTAGCAATAAAAACACCTGCGTTCCGAATTATTCAAATAAACTTTTTGATAATTCTTCAAGTAAAAATGAAAAAAAAGTCGTTTGCAAATATTAATGTTTTCCTCATATCAAGTCACCGGTACAACAAATATATCATATCTAAGTCGATTCATTTTCAATCCCCATGCTAACTCTAATCAACTTAAACATCTTCAAAAATATCTTTCGGTTACATTTCAAGCCCATCTCGTAGTTCTCTACACCAGAATCGCCAATTACAGTCACTTTAGCGAGTAAGCAAACGATTTCCCGACTCCCCAACCACCACACAACTCGACTCATCCATCCAACAAAAGTAACAATGCCAATCGCTTCCACTACCAGCGTTCGCACAAACAACCCCGCCAATTTCTCCGCTTCTATATATACACACATCTACAGCTCAACTGCGGCCGTAAAGCTACGGTAATTGAATGAAAGGTCGAAATTACAGCGCGTTGCTACTGTAAAGCGCTCGGTAAGGAGGGGGATAAATCGCGGATAAGACGATAGAAATTGCGGGATCACGACTGGATGCGAGGTGGGGGGAGTTGGAAGCGTTTTCGGCGTCGCCTAGCGCTTTGAGCGATTCGCTTAAACGAGGAGAAAATAGCTCCATTTGCCGGTAGTAGTGGGGGGGAGGGGGAATAAAAAAGCGAGCGGAGCAGATTGGACGAGCGCAGGCGCGCGTGCTCGTGTGAAGGGCTGGGTGGTATACATAAATCAACGGCCATTCGAAAACACTTTGCGCAATAGTTTCGCGCGATTAATCAGAGTAGTCCGAGTAATCAAAATTTTTCTACTCAACCCTCGGTTCACAGTTTTTTGTTTTGTTTCGTGAGTGGTGCGTCCCTGTTTTTCTTGATTGCTCAGTGGGTACGTGGTAGGCTAGGTTCATTGGAATATTTGTTTTGAAAGTTGCTTTTTACTCGGTTTTTGGTACTTTTGAATGTATCTAATTTTGTAAACAAAATTTACATATTGTTGTATAACAATTTGTTAAAATTATTAATTAAATATAAGTTTTAAAGCAAATTTTGCTCATCTCTATATTCTATAGCATCAAATGGTATACGAGTATTTCAAAATTTTCACGTTTTTTTTTTCTCAATCAATCTTCGTCGAATACACCCAAGCTCTATCGAAAAAAAAAATAAAAAACAAATTAGAAATCTCATTCACCACAACAGCACTCCATTTAATTCAACAACCAAAGCCCGAATAAAACATTAACACTTGCATTAAACACTCTCGCGACGCCTTGTCACGCCGGTCAGATATATATCAAAATCCTTCCACGTTCGTTCGCAAGCGAGCAAAAAAAAACTCGCTACGGCATGGCTGTCCGTTATAACAAATTTTTTTTTCACTCTGCGACGCCGCAGCACACCGGTAGCAGTCGATATTTCATCTCTCTTTCTCTCTCTTTTTTGTCTCTCGACAAGCCACGAGTGACTCTCGCCGGTACTGCGCTCGCGCGCGCTCGTAAATCCTCATTGCGCCGATACCCTCGTCTCTACCCGGGCGAATAATTAATAACAAACTCGCGTCGCTGAAATTTGCCTGGGAACCGTGAGCTGGAAGAATCGTTAAAAAGAGGGTGAAATCGGGTTATTGGTGAGCGTTTTATTTTCGTAGTGAAAAAGGGCCGAATGAATGTTAGTTTAAGGGTATGTTATTGAATTGAATTTAAGGATTAATATTCAAGCGACGGTACCTATAGGTGAGCAACCAGAGTTACTTCATAAGTCTGAATGTTACTGAATCAAATTGAATTTGATTGCTTGGCAATTAGACGTCATTTGAGTATAGACAATATTTACGCTCTTAATATTAGTTCTAGTTTCGCCATCGTCTGCATGCACGACGTTTGCATGAAAACACAAATATTTGCACTACTCCATGTAAACTAAACTTTTTCACCGACATTACCTCTAGTAATTACATTCTGTCTCCCGTGACCTCTCAATACATCTCGTTGTCGGACCTCACAACAATTCACAGCAAGAAAGTCTCCTCGTTCAACGAAAAATACTCAACGAAAGCAAGCACCTTTCCCCCTCCACGAGACGAGCTTCACTTGTTCTCGAATCAATACACTCTCATTGCTGGCGTTGCCTCAGCTTGGCTCACGCTAAATCAACCCATAAATTTTCCTCCCTCTTTTCGCGAGAAAATCCGTCGTCGCAGAGAGAGACGAAATTTGAATAACGACCCCATAAGCAGTCGCGCGATTCATCAGCAGCAGCAGCAGCAGTGCCACGTCGGCCTGTATCGTGCATAATATAACGAAAGAAAAATCGCGAGAGCGCGACTTAATGGGCGAAGTCAAGTCAGTCGTCCGGGTGGTAGGGAAATTGAATTCAGCGCGAGAATTAAGGGATCGAAGAGAGAGAGAGAGTGAGACCGGTGTGCGGCAGTTGCTCGCGGTGCTCCGTTTTAATCTCCGTAAGAGTACGGCCATTCGTCTCCTCTTTATATTAAATACAGCTCGTGCGCTTTTTCACTCGTTCCGGACGCGTTTCCTACCCGTCCGTCTGTATTACTCTCGCACTATGCGTGAATATATATATATAATGTACTGTATTATGCATCGGAGAGGAGATAGAGGAGAGATGGTCTCGGAGGTGCGCATGGATCGATTGTCATTATACACGACGGGGCGAGGTAATGGTGTCACTTTCAAATGGCAGGGTGTTATGTTATCTTGGCACGCGCGCCCGGACGAGATATACCCAAAGGGTGTGTGCAGCGTCACGACGCATACCCACAAGCGAGTCCACGCGCGTACGCGACGAGCGACAGTTGGGGAAGAGGGAGGGAACGCCATGCGTTAGGGATGATGATTTTTTTTCTTTGCGGTGAGATTAGGTGAATTATGGTTTTGTGGAAGAGGTTTAGATAGATGTAAAGGGGGATGGAGGTGGTGGATGATTTGGTTTGGGAGGGATAGTCAAGTGTGGGTTTTAAAGTATTATTCGTGTAAATGTCTTGATGGAAATTTGAAATAATTTGTAAGTAATAACACTGGCTATTTATTTTAGTAACTTTCAGTGAAAAGGTCTTTTTCCTAGTATTCGAATATTTGATAACTTGAATGATTTTTTAAGTATCGAACAATCTTGTTTTTTTTAGTATTTCAAATGTATTAACGCTTATCAGAAATGGTTAATAAAGGAATTTTTTTATTTTGACGTAGAGGAAGAAATGCATTGTAATGCGTAATATTTACAGTAATGGACTGCATATCTTTCCTCAGTCGGCGTATATTATTTATATTTTAATAACCTATTAATAGTTCAATGCTATTTAATATAACGGTAAGTCTGATGATGAATGATCTTTGAACAAAAATTTTGAGGTTCTACCGGTCTTTAACTACTCATTTTCCTTTTACATATATACTAAGATTATGAACATTTCGCCGTAGACAAATCCCCACTAAGGTACCAAGTGGGGTAATGGTTGTATAAATGGTTAGAAAAGGGTGGATAATTATTTAAACAATAAATAACGAATGTTTTTATTTCATTTAATTTCCAATTTTACTTTAAAATATGTAAAGCCGATTAAATTCAATGTTTCATTCAGTTTATCTATTCACAGTTGAATGCTAATTCTTCATTTAAAAAATTTTACATGCATTTAATTTAATGGATGTCGTAACGTTAACTATTATTTATTAGTAGCATAATGATCAAAGAGGAACAGTACTAACTGTATTTAATATTCCATCTGAAAATTTTATTTGTAAAGTCGTTGAAATATCGAAAGCATTAATATAAATGAAGAGTTTCTACCAACTAACATTCCAACTACATGGAATGTGCAAAACTAATTAATCTACGCCAGACACATTCCTATAATAGTTTCTGTGAACAGACTAGCGTTACGTATATGTAATACATAATATCGATTTCTCACGTATCATTAAGACCAAACAATTAACGTTATTTGGTAAGTAAAAGCAAATTATCAAAATCTACCATTTAATTAGTCTAATAGATTTTATTAAAAACGAAAACTCTATTCTATGAGATAGTCAATCATTGTAGGGAAAAAGAGAAACAATGGTTATTTGATTCACGGCAAAACTTAGTTCGGCATACAACACACACACGCACACGCACGTATACACAGCAAACTTCGCAATTCGCAGAAGAATATTCGTACCGCCGACTGCATCATAAAACCGAAAGTTCAGCCGTGGCGGTGAATTGAAATTGAAAACTGCGTAAATTCAGTTTTGTCACATCAATCACGAATTGTATCAATATAAAGTTCGCACACCTCCCCTTTTCCACCTCTCGCTATAATAGGCCATAAATTTCCAACTCCTCTCCTCTTCTTCGACCTCTCGAGAATTGAAATAGTTTCCATATAAATTGAAATATATTAATAAAAAAAAGTGATGCTTAATCGCCCGCTACCGTCTTTATTGCTAATCGTCGTAAAACGCTATCTTAAAAAAAAAAATGAAGGAAAGGAAGAAAACGTGTGTTTTTACGACACAAGCCCGCGTGAAATCCAGAATCGCGCGATGGGTAGAAATGGAAACGACCCCGCGATAAAGATTATGAAGAGAGACATTCGGAAGACGACGGAGCTTAATTCAAAGCGGGGCGGCGAGGCGAAAGTTTCGCGACTCGAAGAATTATACCATCGGTCGTCGGGTTAATTTTCGAGTGGCCAACTCTACTCCTACTTCATTGTCCGGCACACAACAGCGCGTATGAAAATTCATAATTTCTCCACCGTAACGTTTTCCCTTACCGTTTTTTTTCTCTCCTTCTCACGCCAGCCTAGGCTCGCTCGCTCTTCCCATTGTCTCTCCCAAGATTCTCATTCCCACTTCTCCCTACCTCGCGCTCTCTCGGCCTTTTGACTGCTCTTCCCTTTTTTTCTCTCTCGCCTCTCATATTCTCCAGCCTCGCTCTCGCTGTCTCGTAAAGGGACGCGCCTTCTCGCGAATATTTAAATTATTACCTCGTTAAATTATTACGACTGGCGCGCTAAGTATTCGAATGAAAAGACGAGCTCGCGCGTGAGAGGAGAGATAGTTTCGCGCCCAGGCTTATATATGTATAATACTTTATTGCTACCCTGCTGCTGCTGCTACCGTGCGCGACTGGCTTTTCGATATTCCGCGAGTTTTACGCTCTCTCCCGCGAGAGATTGTTTCAAGGGTCCACAGCCGCGAGATGAAATATCGCCGTAACGAGGAATCGAAACTTTCCGGGCCGTGTAGTAGAGTAGACCTTTTTACGCGGAAAGTTTCTGCCCGGAGGTAGTTTATAATCCGCTGCGAACCGGAAGAGCTTTGTTTGGCTTTCCTCCTCCCCTGCGCGCTCTATTGTCTTTTCCATGTACATCTACGAGTGTGCACAGCGCCCACGGCATTCTTTTCTTTGCGGGCATCCGTAAAAACGTGTGTGTTTGTGTACATGTCTGTGTGTGCGTGTGTGCGTGTGTGTATGTTGACGGTGGTCCGTCTCAGACGACGTCTCTCTTGTCTTGTCCCTTTGGGGCTCGCCTAACACTCCACTTGCACACAGTGGAATTTACGCGGACTGCCGCGCCAATCAGTTTCCCTCCTCTTTGTGGGTGGGTATACGCGCACGTTCGCGCGTGTGTGTGTATGTGTGTGTGCCCCGTGCGGCCTTGTCGATCCCCAGAAACGCGGAATGCGTTTGAACCGCTAAACGCGTCGCTCTGTGTGCGTGCATGTGTGTGAGTGGGTGCACATGGTCGAATTGTTGTTGTAAGGAAATCCACGTGGTATTTGGACTAGGTTGTATACTTGAAGCATAAATTCTTAATCTTGCCGTAGTGAAGTCTAAGTTTAAGTTACTTTGGTTGTATTTTAAACTAATCAATGACTGATTAAGTTCAGAATGTCTAGAAATTAGGTATTATACTATAGGTAATTCCTGTTGCAAGGAAACTAGAATTGTTTGACCTTCGAGTCTGATAGTATGAATGGACTAAACCATTTCGTTATTAAATAATAATTCAAGTTACGGTACATTCGAAACATCAACTATAACTATATTTCAACAGTCTACTAGTGAATTTTTGTATAACATTCGTCGGTACCCCGACGGCAGCCAAGTCAACACATTAAATTGTTGTACTTGTTACCTTGTTGCGTTGCGTTGGGCGCGAGCGGAACGGCTCCGCGCCCATAAGTAAACACCCGAGAGGCTGCATAAACACGAAATAGTCCCTCCCACGAGAAAGTGGCGGTGGCAGTGGTGGGCGATGGTATAGCTCGCTTGCTTCGGCGAATTTGTTGGTTTGGGCACTGCTTTAGTCACTTTCGAAGCTTAACAACCGGTTCCGTGAGGCGAGTTAGACCTTCTGGGAGTATATGTATATATCTGCTACCAATTGCTAAGGAAATTGCGTAGACGTTTAGTATACGCGTAAGAGGAAGAGATGGGAGATAGTTGTTGGGTGGTTGATGGTATACGAAGCTGTAATCCGTCTATTCATTTGGCTACCGGCGACGAGAATATTGTTAGTATGATTTGGTTTGTTGGAATTCTGGTAACAGGTACAAAAGATGTGTGGCAGACTGTATTGTTATGATATTAAAGGGGTCTCATGATTTGTGGTATTATAGGTAGAACAAAACAGATAAAAAAATTGGTCGGAAGGTATTGAAATCAAATGGAAGATATACAATTATTGCTGAAATTGCGTCCATCATTAAGTTTCCACTCAACGTCCGCTAAATTAACGTTTTAGTCACTTGAAGCATACAAGTTCGCTGATATGTCTATAGAAGGTTACCTAGGTAATACTTCCCAAATTCAGGTTTTAAATTTAGGAACGAATCATCTTTGCATCTATTACTATTCCAAAAAAAACTTTTGCATAGGTAAAAACAATATTTCGTACCTATTTGACTCAGCTACGTGCATTATACGCTAAAACGATAAGGCCAACACGCAAGAGTCGAGAGGGCACGCAGACACGAGTTGGAAAGCAGGACGGAAGGGATAAGTTGAGCGAAAGGAAGCGCGAAGCGTCGTCCTACAAATGAGTTATACGAGCTTTAATGGCTTGTTGGGGATTTAGTGCGTGCCACGCGCGCGCGCGCTAAAATCAGTTACAAGTTTTCGAGCTCAGCCCATCCTTCCTTCCTTCCTCCCACCTCTTCCACTTTATAGCTTCCTCTCTGTCTCACTCTTCCTTTTCCACGACGAAGATCTTTCGAATGCGCGAGCGGCCAGAATAAAAGACGCCTCAGCGGCAGATGTTCCATAAATTACGCTTTGGCTGCGTATATATATAGAGAGAGGTATATACCACGAGAAACAATATCGGTGGGTGGCTGTGCGCATTTACGGTGTTATAAACTCGCCCCGTGTGATATAGTTTTATGAATGAGCCAGAGGGGCTGGGTGCTTGGGAATAAAGGAAAATTTTAAAGTGTTGTAAAGGACCGCGCCCGCGGCTACCCGCGCGGAAAACTTTACGAGGACTGAAGGAAAAAGATTAGCGCCAAGTTTTTATTTCGCACGGTGCGCTTGGACCAATTGGCTCTTGAGGGATTCAGAGCGTTAGCCATTATATCAGCGGTCGTTGGCTGTGCAGCTATGATTATTTGTGTACTAATTTTCAGTTTTATCGGGGAGTGAAGCTTATTCCGTTAATTAAATAGTAATGGGAAAGAGAAGGGCAGAATATTCAGATGTAAATTCGTAATTGCTTGGTTGTATTACCAATAAAAGGCTCATTTCAATTCACGTTATGAATGCGAGAGAAAGAGACATCCACGGAAACCATTAAAAATCACGGCATAATAGAAACTTGAGGTAATTATTATGAGGGAACATGATTTCTCAAAGTTTCACATCAACTGACAAGTAATTCATGTGAGGTGTGCTTCTACTGCCGCCGCTTGCACAAGTTGTTCCTTCTCCTACTCTCTCTCTCTCTCTCTCTCTCTCTCTCTCTCTGTTTCTCTAATCTCGAATCATTTTCACGTGCTCGAAACCCAGTTTCCACGCGGAGTTCTCTGAATTCGCGAAGAAGGGAAATTGCTACTGTGTGTGTAAATTGTATCCCCGACATACCGCACGCGTACGTTATTCAGGCAAATAACATCCCAGAAACTTTTCGAGCGCTCTATCCACTACTTTCGAATAATTCAATAGGTCTACCACATATAACACACATCCATTTGCCGACTCGACCTCATCCAATTGATCACTGCTGACCATACGAATCCCTTCTTAAGAAACACAAATCCTCCTCTCCCGTTCCTTCTACCCTTTTGTAAAATGATGTGTATCCATTTGCCGATTACCTCGTTCCGGCGAAAAGACGCGGCGAACGCAGAAATCTCACGGAGATGGAAGTACATACATATAAAGTCACATCACCACTGGGGATTGGCCTACAAACTACGAATACTCTATTGCATAGATTTAACATTCCTCGAGCGTTTACGCGCGGACGGGAAGAACGGAGGCAGCAGTAGCAGCGAGAGTTGGATACACACACATATACATACAGAACGCGGCTTCCCTCCACGTTACAACTCAAATACCGGCAGCGCTATATACCGGCGGCGTTTCGTACATAAGCCGCGCCAGCTGCCGACCTACCTCTTTCTCTACCCTATACCTCTTCCACGCGCGCGCGCACACTTACACATACACGTGAGTACAGTCTACGCCTCTCTCTCACTCTCTCTCTCCCTTCCTCTCTCTCTCTCTATGTGTGTTTGAATTCCGAACTCGCGCGCGCGCGTTTGACGATTCGCCGGGCACTCGGAATCCAAATAAACGCGATTTCGCTTCAATCGGTCGCGGTGCAACGGCTGCTCTGCTTCGAGAGGAGCAACAGTAGCAGAGGGAGAGAGAGAGAGAGAGAGAGAGGGACCTTCTCTACTGGAGTCTTGTTCCGGAAATCCGGCCGCCGTACTACTGCTACTGCTTTTCAGGAGAGAGTGAGGGGGGAGGAGCACAGACTACTACTGCTACTACTGCCTCGTCTTATACATTTTCCAGGCTGCCCGATTAGCCGGCCGAGCGTGGATGTGGGTCGTGTTTTGTGACGACGGTTTCTTTACAGCGCGAGAAGCCTGCTTGTAGCGAAGGGGGAGGAGAGAACGAAAGAGGGAGAGTAATGGCTGGACAAAGTGGGACTGGACTCTTTTTTCCGGGGCACTGGGCTTCGTCGTCTGGGGGGCAAGCTTTTTGGGAGGGGGAGGATTGTTGCATTTTGGTGCGCTGGGGATGGAGTTTGTAAAGTTAATGTAATGAATGGATAGTGGTTCACAATAGTTTATTGTTGGACCGAATGAAATTGAAATTTATGCTTTTAGCGAATAGTTTTGGGATATCTAGTGGCTATTAAGTATATGTAACGCTAGGTGGCGCATTGATTCTGGCCAATAAACTAATCTGGGGCCTTGAATGTCGAATTTTCTTATTGCTCATTTTTCACTGACTGCATACTACAAGAATACGAATGTAAATGAATTAGGGAACTTAACTATCTCGTTGGTTTTCTCAAGTACCGTGTTATTAAAATCATTAAAAGTACGTTTTTTTGCGAATGACTACTTGTCGAGCAGCTCTACCACTACCAACGTCCTTACAACGAACCTGTTGCATTTTGCATAAAATATTCATCCGCCCCCTCTCTCTGCCTCCTTCAGTGGCGAGCTTTTTCTGCCCGCGATAGTCCTTAATTCGATTACCGCGCAGCAGGGCGTAAAGAATACGGGCCTGCTCCGTAGGAAGATACTACGTGCGGGCGCTGCTGGTTTAGAAAGAGCAAAAAAGGAGAAGATGTACACTAGACCGAGAAAGAAGGAGAAAAAGAGAGAGAGAGAGAGAAATCCCTTAATTTGCCCTAATTAGCGTAAACCGGCGTTAACGAAGATTCCACTTTTGCAGAATTAATTAAGGCACGCGCGTGCGCAGCGGGTGTGTATATATCCCTGCTTGCCCCTCTCTTGCCACCGAAATGCGAGAGCTAACGAGTGCGCGAGCCCTTGGTGAAGAAAGAGAGTCGGGTAAAAAGGTGGTCCTGCGAGTGTGTAAGGATCGGAAGGGGGAAGAGAAAGAAAGAGAGTGAGAGAGACGTCGAGAGTAATAATGGAGACGAGTGTGCACGCCGGAAAGATTTTGAAGTACAAAGAAAACTAGCATGGCTAGATGTGAGATGACGTTCCAAATGTTGGTTTTCGAAAAATTGTGGTAATGCTATGGTTGTTTTCTTTTTCCACTAATTTTAGTCTGTAGAAAGAGAAACTCAGGAGTCTTCAAATTTACATAGTTCGTGTTAAGATAGTTGAATCTAAAAGCAACGTTCCATTAAGATAAATAATTGCATTAAATCAGAGCTTGTAATTTACTTTGCTGTTTGAAAACAGACCTAGACCTGTAATCTTACAAATGTAGATTGATACCAAAAGTTCAATGAACATTTCATGGCTACTATAACTTCGTACATTTTGTACTTTAACCATTTCTTTCTTCACCTAGATCATCAATGTTTTAACACAGCCTTTAGCAGTTTACCTACTTTTGTTTACAAAATCGCATTTTCTTACTGAAGGTTATATATTTCGCCTCCACACTATAACAAATGGCGAAAATTTCTTTATTTGCTTCCACAAAACTTTAACGCTCACGCCTAACAAACTTCCAACCAAATTATGCTAAAAGCCAGCGTAAAGACAGTGCATACAATCAGAAAATTGCTTCGAGCATTAGCACCCGAACACACAGCCGCGCGCGCGCGCGTGTACACGATGCAGTATAATAAAAAGAAGCTTCAAAGTGGTGGAATGGAATAAACAGCGCGAGCTGTTTACAACCAACCAAGAGAGAGGGTGGGAGAAACATAAACGTAGCGCGTGCACGCGCAAGAAGAGCATAAACTCCTGAGAAAGAGCGAGAACAGACTAACGAATGTTGCAGCAAATGAATATACTCCATTCAATCGTGAAATTGTCCCGAGTGTATAATATAATACCAGGCCAAAGAGTGGAAAAGGAAGAAGAAGGATCAGACGGAAACACACGGTGCGCAAGGGGGGCCGAGACGACGATAAGGAGCGCGAGAAGTTGCACTTGGAGCAAATTGGAGGGACAGAGAGGAGAGAAAGAGAGAAAGAGGTTGCGCTGCCGTACATTTGCGAAAGAAACGGGTAAAAAGCAGCAGAAATCTGGCGCGGAGCTCGCGCTGAATATTCATCTATTGTAATTAACCCAGCCATCCTCTATACCTTCCCCCGCGTGCGCGAGCACTTCTTCGCGAAACTCGCGTAAATTCGATAGTTTCCAACGCTCGTTTTTTTTTGCTTTCTTCCTACCTCGCTCGCGCTGCTCTATTCCATGAATTTCGAATGGTTCGTTATTCACGGGAGGCGCGAAACTTCTTCTCCTTCTGCTGCTTCTACTCTTGCTGTGCTTCTCTCTCTCTTCTCTTCGACAATTAAAATTAAAGCTCCTACCGCGACGTTCACGCGGCCGAGTTGAAAATCAAGGGAGGGTATTAAGGTTGTATTGATTAATTTCGGGCTCGATGCCTCTACAGAGCCGTGCGCTCTTTCCTACTCCGCCGTATAGCGCATAATGCCAAGCTGGGTTTGTAGTCTTACCGGTGAATTGTTTTTCTTTGCTCGCGGGGCGAGTTTCTCGTGCTTTGGACTGTGATTAGAGTGGATGTTAAATGGTGATGATTAATGAAAAGTAAATTATGGGAGTTGAAGCGGCTGTAAGTTGCGAAAATTTTGAGGGATTATGTGGTTACATGAGCATAACAACGAAGAGACATGATTTTTTTTTAATGTTACTGCATTGTTTTTTTTTTTTGTAAGGTGCTTAACCTAAATATTCATTCGTCATTTAAACTCGGTCAACCTCAGGATTTTAAAATTAGTTTACTAAAAAGTTTAAAAACTTTTGGGTGACATAGGAAATTCTTTTTAAGTTATATACTGGAGTTTTTATGTTGCAATAAATATCACGTTAAAATTTCAAGTTATATGTGTAAGAATAAAATGTCATTTAGTATAAAAAAATGTATAGTACAGCACAGTACACAAACCGTTAATATTAATATATTGTCTTTTTCGTAAGATTGTCTTAAAATCCTCTTAACCTCTATGGTGATGAACTGAAATTATGAAGATGTTATATTTTTCTGAAAAAGTATAATACACAGTCATAAAGCTATTTTATTTCTGTATGATTATGTTAAATTGGTTTTATTTTCATAAAAATACGATAACTGTTGCCTTTGAATGAATGCCAAAAGTAAGCGGACGGGAAGTAGTAAGAAAACAAAAAAGAAGTGAGGATATCTCGTAATAACGAGTCGATATTGCGCCAAGACTACGTCCAGTCAAGCGGACGGCTGGAAGGAAAATGTACTGGAGTAAGGGAGAGAAAGCAGAGTGAATGTACACAGTGAACGTCAACAATATTAGAAATTATTTGAAATAACAAAGAAACAGAACCAAGCGCAATTGAAGAACTTTACTCTTTTAACAAATAAAAAACTTTATTCACCTTTTTTAGAATCAAAATAAAGTATTTCATTATATCCTTTTTTATAAAATAATCGTATGTTAAAGAATCGTTATTCTAAAAGTTGATTTCAGCTTTCAAAATTATTTATTCTTCGACTTTGTCTTTTACAATCGCATTTTCTCAAACCAATCACTTTAATCACTGCGTTTACGAAAAACGCCACGCTTACTCGTGAAAAAACGACTCGTTACGAGGAAGGAAGGAAAAGTCGGAGATGGGGGGGGGGGGGGACGAGAAAGTTGTCGTCTGAGAGAGAGAGAGAGAGAGAGAGGACGTACCTGAACTTTTCGAAGTTGAGCGCGCTTGAAAAGCCGAGGGATTCTGAAAGGGACGCGAAAAATGACAAAAGACACGATTTTTTAATCAAAGGAAACATCCTTTCGCTCAGCTCCGAGCGTTTTTTTTTTCTTTCTTTTTTTTATTACACTTGGTCCTTTTAGCGTCGGGTGTCTGGTTAGAATTAAACGGAGCAGAGAAATATTATTAAAAGCTGAAAAATCCTGGAAGAGAGGGAGAGAGAGAGGGAGAGAGAGAGAGAGAGAGAGAAACGAATACTTTCGTACACAAATCATTTTGATGCTCATTTCGATATTTTAATTTCACTCTATCTAGGACACATTTTTTCTTTACGTTTGAATTTTTAATCATCGACTATAATATAGATATATCAGTCATATCCATGCAAATAGCCTCACACGCTGCTCTTCAAATTTTAGCGGTTGCGAAAAATCATTATAGTAAAATGTTCGCACGTTAATAACAAAATGATCGGAGGGGCGAATCGTGGTACGAGCTTATACGATAAGCGGCGGGAATTTTGCTACATTTTCGGAAATACTTCGTCGTCATACGAAATTTATAACGGGCACGTACGGTATGGGATATATATATATACACACACACACACAGACACACACATACACATATATATATATATATATATATATGTGCTCAACTCGTTCCGGGCTTTCATTGTACAGCCTGTCCACGTGTTAATACCCCGGCCGCGAAAATTCAATCAAGCTCAGAATTCAAAGCGAAATAATTATACTTTTGATTAAATATGAATACGACGCATGCGCGTGCGCGCGTGAGTTGCTGGATTCCATAGAGTTATGGGCTCAAAGCGAATTGATTACTTTTGACTTTAATGAAATTCGCGTTCCGAAATTTAATAATAATTAAATGGTAAAAACTTGATTATTAACTGCTGGTATTTATTGTTTTCTTTTTTTTCTGTTTTAATTGACTCCGGGTGTAGGGTCGATGAGTTAATGAATTTCAATAAATATTTAATGACCTATAATCCCCGAGAGCTGAATAATTTAATCTTCAAATATTGTCCAATATACATTGGCATCCCATCAAATATTTGTTTAATGTTTAATTTACGTATTTTTATTAAATTTCTCTTCAAATATACGGATATTAAAATAAATAACAATATTGATTAACTTAACTTGATAGTATTATAAAGACAATACTTTCTTTTAAGATTTATTATAATTATTCATGGGACATACTCGAATTTAAAAAAATATCACTACAGTTATATCAACATTGTAAACATAAAAGAACTTTGTCATCGTAAACTCAAACTTTAATTATTATAAACGTTTTAAAACTAAAATGTTTTCATCGCGCGAAAACTACCACTATTTACATTTTATTTACAGTATACGTCGCAGTCAGTCACCACAATGAACTTTATATATGATAAAAACTCTAGGCTCGAAACTAAAACTGTACCACAACGTCGCCATTAACCCCGCGAGACCACCACAATACCACCGCCGTCCGATAATTTTCCATAAACCTCAAAACTTCCAACTACCAACAAAGCACACCGACGACCGATCGCCCAGCAATACGCGCCGCTCGAATAAAAGCTCTCCAATCAATCGGCGAGCCGGGCGGCGATTATCGACGACCGACAAAAGCGAAAGGAAACGCGCAAGAGAGGACTGAGGTAAAAAAAAAAGAAAAGAAAAATAAAGAAACACAGACGGCGCGAGTTCGTTAGGCTGCTGCCGAGTTGAGCCTCAGGGGTAAGACGGCCACTAGAGCGTGCTAAGTGGGAGAGAAAGAGAAAGAGAGAGAACGATACGGTTCGCGACGCGATAATTGATTGCGAATGGTTCTCGCGAGAGTGAACGATGGTTGGATTTTGTTTGTGGAAAAAGGGAGAAATGTGCGGCGGTGATTCGATGATGTCTGATGGATATAAAATTGTTAATGAGAAAAAGAAAAGAGCGTGTTGATACGTTTAGAAATAGACAAAATATATCAGAGTAGTAATTTTCTGAAATATTGTTATATCTGTTCTTTTTTTTTTCATTCCTATGAAAAATTTATCAATTTTTTCAATTTTTTTTTTCTTTCACAAAACTTTTTTTAATAATTCGTAGCTAAACTGTAATCCTCATTTTTTCAAAAGAAGCGCTCCAATCATCATATAACACTTTTTCATACTCGATGCTAAATTTTCTTTTGTTTCTTCTATTGCTTTATTTTTTAACAATTCCAGAATTCGGGCAAAGAAAAACAAAATAATACTCTGGAAAAAGGATGAACTTATTATTATATATTCCATAATCATTATTTTGCAAGAGTTTAAACTACGGAAAGTCGTTCAGCAATGAAATCATATTAAACGAGATTAAACTTTTAATGTCATAATACCGGAAACATAAGTTTTTAACGAGGGATAAAACTTTCTCAAATTGATTTAAAATGTGATAATAAGCGTCCGCTTACTTTTGCCTAATCAGCTTTTCGCTCAATTATATATACGTACCGTAATATCTAAAAATAAGCGAACAAAAATTGCCCCTCCCCCCTTTTTTTTAACCCACAATATATAACACTATTATCACTATAACGCATTTTACTAACGTTAACATTTCACTTCTGTTCCAGGTGAGTTTTTCGACACGTCCACTGTTCCCACTATACGAGCACCATATATTGCGGGTGAGTTTTTATCCACTGTTTACCCACTCGTCAGCGTTCCAATCCCACATGTGCAACGGATCTACATATATATATATATATGTATATACCCTCTTCCACACAAACGTCGAAGCACGACGGTAAACAACGAGTATTAATTTATCTCTAAAACCCTAGAGAGAGGGGGAGAGAGAGAGAGACATACATACACACGCGATTCGCCGTACACAATTATTTTGACTACTAGGGCATAAACAATGCGCATTGGTGCGATTTTTTCCCTCTCTCTCTCTCTCTCTCTCTTTCTCTCTCGGCGTTTAGCCGACAATGGCATTCGCGTGCGACTTCCTGACTTTTCCCTGGGATCGCTGAACGAGCGCGATCGAATCGAAACGAATAAAAGCAACAAAAGCTATATATAGCGTTAGCGCGCATGCGGTGTGACGCGCTCGTTCGTTCGTTCGTTCGCTCGCTCGCTCGCAATTGCAGAGCGCTTTGTACTGTGCGAGGTTCGCACGCGCGCGCACGTGTGCAAACTATTTTTAGAAGTGACAATATCCCGTGGCCGCGAAACAATTTCGCGAAGACAGGAAAAAAAAGAGGCCGACGCGGCGTGCATGAAAAATACACACGTCCGATTCTTTTTTTTTCTTCTTTTTTTGGATGCGTGGTTTTTTTTTATGGTGAAGAGGATTAATGATGAACCGTGCGTGTGAAGTTTCGTTTATTTTGTTTTGTATTAAAATGATGTGTTTTTGTAGAATAAATGTTGGATATAACGTTGATTTTGAATCGAAAGTAGTTGCCTATAAAGGTTAATCATAATTGTTTTGAAATTCGCGAATATATATATTGGCTTATATTTGTCTATAACGATTATAAACAATCATGAATTAACAAAGAATCCTATTTGATTTAAATTGTTTGCCATTTAGTACGTCAAAATATTAAAAATTGCAGGATTTTACATAGAATATTAAAAAATTTGTATCTAAAACTCTTGTAATTGCATATAAGGATGAAAATACAATTCGGTATCAAATCCTAAATAAATTAAAAAAAAAAAAAAACACTTCGCAGTGAAAAGCCTTAAAACACTATTTCTTTACACAACGTTTCCATACACTTTATCCCGAAAAATCCAAACTTTTCGACCACGCATATACCTTACCCAACCCACACACATAAACAAACACCGTTTTCCCTGTACGCACGCCCGCCTTAGCGTGTAACGCGCTGGGCAAACTCTCAACGCTCTCTCTCTCTCTCTCGTGCCAAATATTTGTAGGCCCATCGCGCGTGCGCGCGCGCGTTGCCTGTTGATGCACCGCAAACACTAAATATTAACCGCAGCGTTTTAATTACCAAGCCTCTTGCGTATAACGCTCGCTAACGATACGCCACTCCACATAACACTATACGTATCGTCCGATCGGCTGTTTACGCTCTAAAAAAAATGATAGCTCTCGCGTCATTGTCGAATACGAGAGTTAGAGAGAGAGAGAGAGAGAGAGAGAAATCCGTGTCACGGGTGCACGCGATAACGAACGCAGCGCAACTCGCTAATGAGAAAACGCGTGTGTGCTGGAAGCCCGGAGAGCGCTGTTAATGACTGTTATCATTGCATAATGCGAAGAACGACGACGACGACTGCGGGAACGCGCAGTGAAGTTTAAAACGCATTGTGCAACGGTAAAGAGAGTGAGTTGCAAGGTTTTATATATGAGTGGGGGATGGTTTAGAGAGAGAGGGAGGGGGTTGTGCGGAAACAAGCGGTTGTTATGTTGTTCAACGCAGTTTTCGCGGTGGATTTTGCAGTTTGTAGGATGTTAACGGTGCGGTTTAATTATATGGAACTTCGTTTGTTGACGACGTTCGCCTGCGCGCCCATGGTATTCTGTAAAGTGTAATAATTAAGTGCTTTTAATAATAGAACGATGTTTAGAGTATAAACGTATAAGCGCGCAGCTTATAAGAATATGCGAAACCATGAGAATAAGTCATTTAAAATATCTCCGCAAATTTTTCTCTATATCTGCGACTTTGAGCAACCTTTGTATATAAGTTTTCAAATTATGTTTCAGAGCGTATAGACAAAATCATTAGGCATTTTTTTTTTTTTTTTTAATTACGTTTTCGGAAGTAACTATATTATACTGCGTACACACGCGCGCACGCACATACAGGAAACTTTGCGTAATTTAGTATACTTTGAAAACAATTCATTATATAACTTGGGACGGGGGTGGGGCGAAACGCGTGTGTTAAAATTTCAAACACTACATCATTTTGCGGTTTAGAGTTTCCGAAATTCCGGCTATAAAGTTCCCTGGATATTGTATTTCGCATTTTTATCGCGAGGATTTTCAAGCCATTTACATATAATTCACGTCTTTGAAATAATTAACCTGAAATCACAGGCTCTCGAGGTAACTTTAATCCCAGCTCTCATCCTATTAGAATGAATTTTTAACTCGCTGATATTAATTCTAAATACTATATATATACACACTCCCCGCTGTTATGTATATTCATTCTGTCCTTCTCTCTTTACCTCCTTACTCCGTATACTTATAATTTGCCTGCGTGATTCTTATTAAAACCGGCAGAAAATACGCGCATACTCACAGAACTTTTCATCTGCACAGTATAGCCGCGTTATTATATCGTTCTTTTTCGGCACCCACGCGCGTCCCTTTTGTTCTTAGACGTTTTTTCCTTTCCCTTTTCTGTGGTATCGCACCTTTTTTTTGCAACTGCACACGCGGCAGCAGTAGCAACTGCTCTGATCTCTCTATATTTATTTTTACCTTTTTCCACCGCGAGTAGAGTCGCGCGTTTTTTTCATCGCGCGCGACGCTTCGCAACCCTCTTTTTTTTTGTTCTTCTTCGGTCGCGGTGTTTCGCGCATCTTCCTCACTCGCTCGTTCGCTCACACCGAGACAAGCGACGTTATATATATAAATTCTTTAAGCAAATTTTTCGAACGCCGTTTTAATGTTGTTACACTGTAAATAACGCAACAGCACACTTTATTCGCTGCTGCGTCGAATGGTGTGGCAGGCGCGGTACGACCGTGGAAGAGCGTTTATCGTTTTTACGGAATTTACATTACGACGCGATTTTACTGCTGCATTTTTTAATTGTGCAGAGCTGCGAGAATAAATTATTATAACGTAAATAACTGCGCGGCAACATTACGATAAATATCACTAAAACTACACCCAGCGTGATTATTTAGCAATTTTTACTTATAACAAAAAAGGGTACCGTTATAAACACTCGTTTTCATTAATCCTCTGCCATAATTACCATAACGAATTTTCTAAATTTACTCAGAGTCTACGATAATCACGTACAACGTTTATAGACCCAAAGTCCATCCTTTTCCCTCCCAACCCGCTAATCAAATATTTATCCCGCTATAGCGGTCGTGAAATTTCAACGAGGCAAACAAGTGTATTTTTCTACGCACTCGTCTCTCCCTATCCCTCCCACCCCTTTTAAAAGTCAAGCGCGTGCGATCGACGCGTCGCGTTTTCAAAATGAGAGAGAGAGAGAGAGAGAGAGAGAGAGACCGTAGTACGCGTCGATATTTGCATAGAGCGACGCGCGTAATTGCTCCCCCGAGATTAACCTGTTGTTTTTCATCGCGAGCAGTGCAGAGTCGTCGGTTCGAAATTGGTTAGGCAATAAAAAAATCCTACACGCGTGTGTATATATATATATATATATATATAAGCGCCAAGCAAAAGTAAACTCTCGCGAGCGAACCGTCAATTAAATGAATATATTACTTTTTCGAGTGACTAATTAAAATCGCGCGTCGTATACGTTCGCTCGAACGAACTACCGAGCGGGTAATTAATTCGTGTGTCTCGATTAATTTGTACGCATCTATATACATATATATATGCCCTCGTATATATCCTTGATTTTCGACCCGATAATATACTTTCGCGTACGGAAATTAGCGTCCGAAATAACATGACGACCAAGTCCTCCCTCTCTCTCTCTCTCTTTCTCTTTAGCATCCCCTCGCTACTATTACAACGCCGGCGACGTCCTAATGGTACGTCGAGGCTCTCTAACAAGCGCGCGACCGTAAGGTCATACATACACACACACACACATACACACACGTATCTGCATACATTGTGTCGCAGGGATAAAACTTTCAACCGCAAACGAATCCCTGTAGACACTTTCTTTTCTCTTTCACTCACTCTCTCTCTCTCTCTCTCTGGCTTCTCGTGTGCGTAATACGCGTATTATGCGTCAGGACGACAGACTTCCAGCCCGCCGTCGTCTCTCTCTCTCTCTCTATTTTTCCTTTCATTTTCCGCGCGCAGTTTTTGTATATACCCGCCCGCTTGCGCGTATGTCTTTCATAAGCGTGTATCTATATAGATATACATCTACGCAATGCGTATATCGTATATACCCGCGGTGCATCCGCAATTTTTCGCTTATTCATCAAAACTTCGCGCGCGTTCGAACGCTAGCACATATATACGTATAAGCAGGCGTAAATATATTTACGTGCGTACGCAGACACACGCACTTATAGCAGACATTCGCTCGGTTTTTCCCCTTTTCGGGCGTCGCTGCAACATACATTTTTTTTCTTCTCCTCGGCACACGTGCTCTTTTCTCTCTCTCTCTCTCTCTCGCTCCCCCGTATGCACACGCACAATTATCCTTTTCGACGCTATGCTACTGCTGCTCTCTCTCTCCTTCCATCCTTTTCCTCTCTCTCTCTCTCTCTCTCTCTCTCTCTCTCGTGCTATAGCGAGAATATACCACGCGCTCTGCGCTGTGCTCTCGCGCCTCGAACGCGTTCACTCTCTGGCAGTTTCGCCGGGCGAGTAAGCCAAGTCGGAGCGTATATACACGAGCGAGTGAAGTTGTTGCGCTCGCTATTCCGAAGTTACGCGACGCGCGCGTGCCAGCCGGTGATGTGGATGGCAACGTGGTGGTAACGGTCCCGTTCTTTAACGAAAGTTTGGGAGAAATGGGTGGGAAAGGAGGAGGAGGAAGAGGAGGGAGTGAGCGAAGAGAGTTTAGATGGTATTGGTGAAAAAATTTTATGTGGAGTTGCTGCGTGAATCTTGGTTGAGGTTAAGTTTTCAACGTCACGGTCGTATTTTGGTTCAGCCTGAAATTTTACGATAGTTTAGATTTTTAGTTTTTTTTTTTCATCTGAAAAAGAAATTCCCGTAAAAAACTTTAGTAAACAAATTATAAAATAACGTTGTCGCACTCGCTCGAGAATTTTTCGCGAAAAAAAGAAAAAAAAAACTGACGTCACCGGCATTTTAACACCTCTATATTCTATTACAACAACTATTCTCACCTAATAAACCCATACGCATTTGTCACCTCCACGTCGGGACGTGGAGACCAATTAATCAATCAACGCCACACGAGACCTTCGCCAGGCTAAAATACGCGAGATCTCGTAACCTCCAGCTCCATCTCCTCCTCTTACTCTTCTATCGCACAAAAAACTCCCTGTGTACGCGGGCAAATAGAAAGAAAAAACAACCGAGTGACGAAACGTATGTGTCTGCGCCCACGCGACAGCGGCAGTAGTATAGTGCACGATCGATCGATCACCGCATCGTGAAAATGTGACGCGAAAGACGACGGGGGCGCGGTTACGATATCTCGCGGGGATCGAGGATAATTAGAGCTGGGATTTGGTGGGAGTAGCGTGTTTGTGTTTGTGTGTGTGCGGTTTCGCGGAAAAGTGAAATTGGGGCAGTATGCTGTTGCTACTGATATCGGTGGCAAGTGATGTACGAAGTGAAAGAAGATTATTTTGTTGTTATTGTTGTAGGCTCCGGTGAAAGCGAATTTGTTGTGATTGAGGTAGTGACCGATGGATGATGGTATGGTTTTAAATTTATTTTGCGCAGGTATCGAGGTTTGCGAGGAAATTTATTACAAGGAATCGTTTAATGACAATAAATAATTGTTTTAAAACTTGCGAAGTATATATTAAGCCAAGGATAAACCTAACATCATAATACGTGATTTTACTATACACGTTAATTTGCAAAAACGAACTGGCTTTGGAGGCAAACGATGATCGTTAAAAAATGATTAGGTCAGCTATCCTTGAGCACCAGGAAACGAGCGTGAAATGGCAATTTTTTGCACGCCTTTATTGTGTGTGTATACACTTTTTGCGTGCGCGACGATTGAATTATAGTACTGCCGAAGTACAACACATGTATAGGCAATAGAACGCATTGTGCACAAACGACAATTGAAACGTCTGAATGAGCCACGTGCTGTGTAGTGGCATCTTGACTGTTATTATGCGTCATGAAAGGCCAATAAATTCAATGGAATTAAAAAAAAATTCGAAGTATAGGTATCAAAGTCTTTCCTGGCTTTGTAGGCTATCAGCGATACTGGCTTATTATGTCGTTGCTTTTGACATATCAATCGAAGTACAAATCTTTTCAGGTAATAACGATCCTGTTTTTTTTTTTTTTAAATTTGCAAAACAATAAAATCTTTAATTTATTGGTCGAGAGAAACACTTGAATACGATAACTCTAATGAAAACCGTATAATTCGTAACACCAATAATTCATCTTCCCGTGACGTAATTCCGTTTCGCGCTCAAGCGGAGATATATTACGCCGAATATATATATATTTTTTTTTTACGTGCTCTTCACGCACTCCGTGGGTCATGGTTAATCTCTTGATGAATTTAGGATTAGTACAGCTTAAATTATTTATGAGAGCCGCATCTCTGGTTCTGCAACTACTTAGGTTTTTCATTTTTCCATCGGCTTATCTTTCCTTCAGTTGTGAGAATGAAATATGTAGTCTTGTTCCTATGCACTTTTTGGGATTTACTTGAACCATGAACTATGTTTTACACGTGCCTGCTATATTTCGATCGTATCTATTAGAGTAATTAATACTCTGAAATCGATTGTGCGATACGAGATTTTTTTTTTTTTTTTTAATCATGATCGTATACTCTAATATTCGAAGAGACAGCTTGACATCGTTAAAAACAAGTGTTTCGACATTAATTAGTGGAATTTTCAATAAGTTCCAATTTTCTGTAACTAAAATTGGCATGTGACCCTATTACTCAGCTCGATACAATAATTGTACCACGAAGTAATTACGTGAAAAATTGCGGAAAACGAGAAAAACATGTAACATCCGCTAGTATTCCATATGTTAAAAAAAAATGCAATATTACGATATCTTCAACGCAAACTTCCACGTTTATCAATTTTTAATAAATAAGCTTATTTTTATCATTTACCAACCAATTATTATATACTTACAATAAGCCACTCAAAAACATTCCTACCTACCTTTCAACCCATCTACTCTATATACATCCCCGAAATTCCAGCACCCACAGGACGCAGCAGCATCCACCAACAAAACAACAAAACCTATATGCGAGCACCACACACAGCCGTCAAACCCTTCGCTCAGTCGGCCACTAACGGTTATACCCAGCGGGGCGCGTCCGGGCAAATTGGGCCCGATAATAACACAGCCGCGCACGCGTCCCGATAATGGCTTTAATACATCATCGCCAGGGATAGAGAGAGAGAGAGAGAGGGATAGAAGCGCTCAGGATGCGCTCCGCTGAGCCCTGATTGTCGCGGTCGCGCTCTCGCACAGCCGCTCTCGCGTGCGCCCGGCCGCGTTATTTGATTACAGAGCGCAATGCGAGTGCTAGAGGGAGAGTGAGAGAGAGATGGATGATCGGTTGGTTGGGTTGTAATAGACAGAGATAGAGGTATGTAGGGTGAGTGTGGAGGGAAAGGATTTAGCAATTTTTTTTTTTGGAGAGGGAGGAAATGGGGTTAGGAAGGTGTGAAAGGAGGGAGGGAGATTGGCGAGATTTTGGGCTGTTGGTGGTGAGATGTGATTGGATTGTAATGGTAAAGGGAAAGTGTTTTTCATGGGATGGTTTAAAATGGATGAAGAATAGTGGGATGTTAGGTTTAGGGAATATCTGGTATTTGGTAGTTTAGAAGAGTAGGTTAAGTATCGATTGGATTAATAACTACATATATTATAATTTACGTTACTATACGAACATTAGAATATCATCTTCCTTTAGATAATGTATTTATCCTAAGCTAATTTATTCATATTCTCTCCCATTATCAAATTATTTTTCTATTATACTCGTTTCGTCCCTCATAGTCTATTTGCTTCACTGGATATATTTTGCTAATATTAATGCAGTTAGTTTTCTCGAATATCTATAAAATGGTAAAAAAAAATTATCAAAAAATTTGTTTGAGTAATTTTCGCTTGAAAATACTAGTGTTTCATCTTTTCATCGTAAGAGTTAATTTCCTTCGTAATTTCTCAAAACGAGGATATAGCATCGAGTTGACTCGTTCTTAAACTACGTTACCAAAACTCTCTTTCTGCTAATATAACTCTTACAAAATGAGTAAATTAATACAGTCGAAATTATCATCGGTCTAAGAAAAGTATATGTTCAAGTTACCACGGGCAAACCGAGTTTCCGGGCAGAAGCCGTTCCGAGTCGTAGTTAGCCCTGTAAAGAGTTAAAATACTATTAGATTTTCTGGCTGGCTACCGGCAAGCAAAAGTTTACGGCGTTGAGGCTTGAAAAACTAAGTTTTGCAGTAGTTAACGCGAAATAAGTACACCTTTTCAAAGCGCAAAGAACTTAATTTGGCTTTTTTATTTTTCACTTTCAAGGGGGAAATGGGTATTTTTCAAAAATAAAAAGTTATTAGTAAGATCATTTTATTTCTTTTGTTATAAATAGGAACATTTTAAAAACTAAGATATAGTAATATGTAAGAATTTATTTGTTTTGCAAGAAAACTTTTAATTAAGCAAAATTTTCGAATAAATTGGTACATTTTTACAAATCAGACGTTCATCTCTTGTAATCAAAAGAACGTGTTTCTGTTTTTATAGACAACAAAACATGATGATAATGGAAAACCTTAAACAATCAGCCATTCTTTCACATATTATCATAATAACATATTACTTCAATATTTGAAATATCTTTACAAATCATCACCATTCCCACGCCACCTATACAACTATACAGTCTACCAACCCCCAACCACCTTCCCGAATTTTCAAAAATACCCACAAAAACCCCTACCGAAAAACCAAAAAAAAAAACTTCTTCTCCACTAACGAGATCTCTGTCACGCCAAATCCGCCCGGTAACACGCTACATACATACATACATGCTTTTGCATATACATATATATATATATATATATACTACCTTCGACCCTTTCATCTACTACACGCATAGCGCAGCTGCTACGGGCTACAAAACCAATTTTGCAAACGCATGAGAAAGAAAAAACCGGCTTTAAAAAAAGCCAATAGCACACCGCCAGCGTCGCGACCGCGTTACAAATTCACGTGCCTAGCCTGCGCATTCAATAGAAGGGATCGGGGCCATTGTCGTATAGCGCGATAATTACGCCTCATTAACGAGTGGCTCTTTGAGACCCTCCCCCCTCCCCTTTCCTACCGACACGTGCTGCAGAAGAGAGAAAGAGAAGTAGTGAAAAAAAAATAAGGGCGCGATCGATACGGGGAGACTGCATGTATATGTGTGTGTGTGTTATATGTATACTGCATGCGGGCGGAGGGATGTCGACGACGACGCAGACGTATTGAGAGAAAGTTTTTTAGGCTTGGTGTGTAATGACGGTTCAGCCGTAGCTTGTTTTTTTTTCGTCGACGTCGTCGTCCTCGTTGAAAAACTGTGTGGAAAATGCAGTTGTAAGTATAGCTTTTGCACTGCTGACGTAGCTTCGATTTTCAAAGGCTGTATAGGTTGTTACGGTGTGAGCTCGCTAATTAATGTTTATACGCGGGAGGAATAATACTTAATTTAAAGAATGGTGGTAACTCAAAATAATTCAGGAAAATTTTTTTTTTTTTTCGAATGATAATGATGCGCGACGAGCGTACTTCAGTGGTATATATACATATGCTTGTTTTAGTAATGACATTTTTTTTTAGTCTCGCGGTACCGTATACGCATATATATATATGTCTCTATATTCTATTACCGTGCAACGGTAATCCCATAATAAGCTAATCTGATCTGTATTATTTGCCTTTCTCTTCTTCATCCATTTTTTCCAGACCCGTATATAGCTCTACGCGTTTGACGAGCAGAAGTCATTTTTAAAGCCTCCGGCCCGCTACTGCTGCAGCGCCTAAAGTTTGAATAATGCGGCTCATTCGGGTTAATTGAGTGAAGGGGGAGGGGTCGTGGGGTATATATATTCTTTTCGGGAGATGAAATGCTAATATTTGGTTGCAGCCGGCGAGTCGCAGAAAATTTATGATTAAAACTTTTTGAGTTATAAATGCATCTTTATTCATGAGATATCGAGCAGCAGCAGCATCAGCAGCAGCGGTGGCGTCAGTAGCAACGGCGTGAAATGTAATTCCACGCAATGGCCGACAGTAAATAATCTGTTTATGAAAGATAAACATCAAAGTCGATTAAAACGTGAAAACATGCTGTAAAAATGCGCTAGGTGTACACAAAAAAAAAGTTTTTTTTCATAAAGGTGTTTGGTATTATATCATATTTGCTTACACATAATTCATCTATACCATGCCTGCAAAAATGTTCACTATAGATAAGAATATTCATTGAGACAAATATTTTTCGTACTACTGACTGGTATAGAGGAAAACAAAAGAAAACAGCGACTAAATCAATTGATTGTAAATTCAGACGGGGCCACGTTGAAACGGCTAATCGAACAAGACCACAGAACGACGACGTCAAAAGGACGGAGGCGCTTTAAACGCCTCGGATCGCCGCGGCGCTTTAAAGGAAATCACGTGCGATCGAGGAAAAAAAAAGAAGAAGAATAAAGAGAGAAACGGAAGGAGAGGAGGACACGTAACATCGGCTCTCTGCCGCAAACAGCCGGCGCTCGTAAAAACCTAATAAACCTCGCTTTACTCGCAAGCACCTCTGTATATATATATATATACGAACTGTTTTACCGCTCGCGATTGCGCGCACACGAGAGCAGCCGGTTATCGCGCGTGTACGTATAAGTTACCATTGAGAAAAGTTTAGTGACAAATTGAACGGAAATTTTCAGCAATATTTTATTTTCATCAACAATAATAGATATATTTTATTTTTTATATAGAAAAATTAAATCTACATTATAACGAACGTTGATTTTTTTTAATAAGCCACGATTATACAATACAGGGGATAATATCTCGTCCCGCGGCCCCTGATAATCATTTATTATCATTATCGCGAATTGCGATGCTGCATATACGTGCACCGACCCCTCGTTAATTTCATCGCGAGGAAGGAACGAATTTTGAAATTTGTCAGTTATTAATTTATATTATATATAATATAATAGCCGATTTAATTAACGCCTATATCACAATCGCTAAAAAATCAAGAGAAAAAAATTATTATTGAGTTGATGGCGTTTAGGGTTATTGGATGCGTTACCGCGTGAAATTGACACCAGTGGAGTAACGAGAGGTCGAACGCGAGCGAGTTTCTTCTCGTTGGAGCTGCTGCTGCTGCAGGCGAGTGAAAACACGAGCAATTGAGGGATGCGACGTAGGAGAGTAATTACACGGGTGTGTATGTCGGTAGCAGTTTTCATCAGTCGTTTAGTGACGATGAGTGTAGTGGGTGTTGGTTTTTGTAATTCGAACGAACGAACGAACGAACGAAAAACATCAATCACTTGGAAACGTTTTTTTTTATTACGGTGATAACATAACTAATTAATACTTTATAAATGTGTTTTGTTAAGATGCGCAGTATCCTATATGATGTACGGCATTTATAAAAAATATGTTGTAGCTAAAAAATAAAGGCACGATATTTATAACGTCCGTATAAAGCATCAAAATTAGTGACTCTTCATCCTTGCCTGAAACTCAATTTCCCACATAAACAATGAGCACATTTCCGCGAACTCACGTCGACTCCTGATTCGTATAATACAACGGGATTTCTCCCTCAGGAGTCTCTCTCTCTCTCTCTACCACTTTCATTCCCTCTCTTCTCATTCCATCCTCTCCATATTCCCACTCTATTCTTCCTTCTTCTTCTTCCTCTCTCGCTCTCTTCTTCCCTCCAGAGGAAAAAAGTCCTCGACTCTCGAGCGGGGCGGCAAAGTGATTTTCACTCGGCGAAATTCAATTGTTGATTTCAATGTCGAGGAAATTTTTCCACCTCTCGCACGCGAGTCTCGTGAGTCCTTTCCTCTCTCTCTCTCTCTCTCTCTCTCTCACACATACATACACATACACACACAATAGCGATGTAATTTTTCGAGGCCGGCGGCTTTCGGACGCTCTCTCTCTATATATATATCTATCGATGGTTCTTAAGTCGCGCGCCGCTTGTTTGTCCGGTCGAGCCATTGATTGGGGATGCACTTCGTATTTTTCTATTGAGAGTAAATAATAGGAGAAGGAATAAAACGGTATAGGTATAAAAAAAGAAGGAAGGTTAAATTAAAGGTTATTGCGTGTTCTTACTCGTCCGTCGAGAGATTCCATTTTGGGATTTTAAGAAATTGCGGAAAAGCCGTAAGTTTTTCGTTGCTGACCGTTGGGTTTCTCAACGTTGCTGAAAGCCAAGTGACTTTCGATGTCCCATATAGAAAGCAAAAAAAAAGATATGGCTTTATCCTCTCTGAAGTTTAATAAGCTAGTAAAAAGATTAACTATTGACATTGTTTTATTACAATACTTGCTGTTAACGTATAATTAGCGAAATTAATCGCTGCTAATATTGTAATATTACTGGTAGATTAGATATAACCTAGTATCTTGCGATGAAATTTTTCACATATACAGTAAATCGATTTTCATTAGTAGCAGTAACAACTTATTAAATACAAACGATAAATAAACTGCTACAACGAAAACTTAATTACACGCAGCTAATTTATAACTATTAACCATTACAATATACACGCAACCCTGCAAACAAGCCAATCTAAAAAAATCACAACCGCACCCATTGGCTTCTCCCCCTATTACAGTCTCTTTAAACCTCTCCCTCTCCCCCTCTCTCTCTATCTCATCTTTCTCCAACCTCGATACCTATATACCCATGCCTACGTCTGCGCGAGAGAGAAAAACCAATTCGATATCGCGGCCTCACGATCAAAAGGCGCCGGGAAGGAAGGAAGGAAAGAGTTGGGGAGGCGCTCGCACGCGCAAGCCGGCGCCGTTACAATATCAAAATTTTTTCATAAGTCTCTCTTTCTCTCTGCTCTGCTCTCCTCTATATACCTTCTTTCCCCATTGTCGGCGCGGATATAACACACAGAGATTTCCGCTGCGAACGAAAAATGTCTCCTTTATCTCTGCCGTATATATACACACACACATACACACAGACACACGTGCAAGGCGAATTCCACCGTTTCTTCTTCTTCTACTACTCTTCTTCTCTTTTACAGTGCGGGAGAAGAGCGCTGTTTTCAATCATTGAAAGTGCTCCAGCGAAGCCACGGGGCTTATATGTGCGCGAAGATTGATTCACTTCTTAATCGCTTTTTGCGTCTTTGCTCCAGGCCGGAGGTCGTCGTTGTCTTGAAGGAGGTGTAGTTGAGGATATAAGAATAGTGGCTGCGCATTGTGCGAGTTGTAAATTGAATTACGAGTATAGTGATGTAATGTATGGTGAAGGAGGGGGGGGGGGGTGAGTTTAAGGGTTGATAAGATAAGTCATATATAAGTTTTAAAATCCTTTTCCTTTATCAAAAATATCAGTCTGATTCTATGTTGATGCACTTAGAATTGGACGCGATCATTGGTAACGTTTGCACGAAAACCAAAGACAGTGAAAAGAAAACTTGTTATATATCTTCTATACCTTCTAACTCCATACACCCACAAACCTCTTTTTCTCCCGTTCTTTAACCTGTTATCACCTTGGCCTCGCTCATTAAGCAGCCCGCCACTTCTCCTAAAAACACAATCGCACCCCGTTTTACTTCCAATCCTATCGCTCTTCCTTTACCCCTCTTCTTCTTCTTCTTCTTCAACCTTATTCTCTTTACAAACTAAGCTCTCGCTTCTTTCCGACCGTGCACACGTATATGTACTATAGTCGCGAAGAAACCTCGTCCTTTGTGTCCACGCTCGCGTCCTCCTAAAAAGCTGATTGGACTATCCGCTCTCTGAGAGAAAAATTCACCGCTAATCCTTTCCTCCTCTCCATTAGCCCTGTGTCTATCTCTTTCTATGCTTCTTGTGTTAGGGTTAAAGACAAAGGCTGCTGCGCGTGCGCTCGCGTGCTCGTGGAGCTTTTCTCTCTCTCTCTCTGTAGTCGTCGTCGAGAGAAATTACGAGGGCTGCGCTATTCGAGACACGCGATCCCGCGCTCATCTCTGCGGAAGGAGGTAGCAAGAGGAGGATTTTCGCGGTAGCGCGGTTTTTACAAGGCTGCTGCAGCGTGCAGGAGAGAGAGAGATGAGGGTCGGAAAAGAGAGGATAGCGGTTGCGAGAGAGTTTTCTAGGTTCTTGGAAAAGTTTCGTGGTTGAAAAAATGGTCCGGGATCTTTTCGTTTTTAAGAGGGTCTGTTTTGAGCGTTGTAGGTAATTGAAAATTGTGGAAGTTGACGGTATTTTTTATGGAAAATGGTCTCTTATTTGATGATAATATAAATAAGATGACACGAATTATGTATTACATTTGTTATCGGAATCTAAATGTATCGCTTTTTAAAATCTAATTCTATTTTTTGTCGATATTAATAATTATTTTATACGCTTGTGTACTGACAGTAGTTTTATTATCGTCTCACTTTTACAATTTTAACAAAAGTATCTATTTTGGCATGATTTAACACGCATTTAAAAAAAAAAACATTACCAGTAAAGATTAAAACAATTACTTCGGAATTTTCATGTACGTTAACATCTCAATTAAAAATTTCACCACTATTCGCGACAATTTAATATTATAAATTGCTACCTTCCATTAATTTAACGAGAAAATTATATTTCATTGTGATAAAAACTCATTAAAAGATTAACGCGCGTCGGTCCGAGAGGTATACGTACAAAGAGACAGAAAGACCGCGCCGTACCGGACGAACACCTGAAAATTATTCGTTTTAACCGTTCGAACGCGCGTATTAAATTTCACCAGGTAGATTTTACCGGATACAGCAGAGAAAGAGCAGAAAGAGAGAGACAGAGAGAGAGGAAGAGAGGAAAAAAACGCGTATACGCGCACGTTAACGAACTTGGCCCGACGCGTCGTCGCACAAAGAAAGCCGCCTAAAAAAGTGTGTACCTCGCCATGCGGAAAATCACTTTTTTGCCAGTACGCGCGCTCGGGCACCACTTCAATATCAGCATTTAAACAGAATAACTGCGTACAAAAAGGCACGCGTGGATAAAGTGTGAGAGAGGGAGAGAAGAGTGGGAAAAAGTGGAAAGAGAGAGAGGGTGAGATGGATATATATATATATATATATATACATGGGGCGCGAGAGAGAGAGAGAGAGAGAGAGAATTAGAGGGAATGAAGAGGAACAAAGAGAAAAATTGATGAAACGTAAGAGGCGCGGTGAGTGAGAGCGCGAGCGCGCAAAAATGCTGCAGGTTTGTGGTTCTATTTTTTTTTTTTTTTTTTTTCGAAAAACGTGCGTAGAAGAGATATTTCGAAAATGTTATTAGCACTTTTAGTAAATATTGGAGGATGATGCGATGGTACGAGAATCCGATAGAGAATTTGAAGGCAGTGTTCTAAAAAAGAACATTAAAATTAAATGAAGCCGATCGTTGCATCAATTTTATTTAAATGAAGGTGATATCTTTTACGCTGAATGTTTGTAGATTTAACGTATATGTGGGTAGTAGTGATTGATTTTTATTCCGAAAAATTCCATTAACAATAGCGTTCAACGTCGTTTCATATACTCTTTTAATCATCGGATTTCATACAACAAAATTTTTCTCGCTCACCTCACTACAAAAAATAACAGTAATTTATCTCCACACTTCTTCTACATACATGAAACACGCGAAATTCTACCCTTATATCTAAACACTTCTACTTTCTCTTCGCACATGAAAAAAAATCATATCCCTCTAACCTACCTCTCCCTCAAATTTTATCGTGTCAAACAAATCACACAAAACCGCTTAAAAATTCCTCGTTCCGTTTCGACAAGCTTAATCTCGCTCGTTATTATGTCCACTAAAAAACATACTATACGCGTCGTTTCCTCATCTCGTTATAACGTGCTAACCGCTGCGGCAATAGCCAAAACGCGTAAGAAAGCTGGCAACAACCGAACGTATATAGAGAACAGAGCCAGAGGAGAGGGGCAATCGATACATGCGTATACACACACACATATATATATATATATATATATGTATGTATGTATGTATGTATGTACGTGTAGAAGCTACGAGGAGCATTAAGTATGCGCTTTGTATCGGGAGCCTCCGTGCGAAATGTTTGATGCGAGCACAAAGTTGATTCCTGTGAGAAATCATGCCGGCGAGCAGCAGCTGTAGCAGTATATCGCGTCTACTGCGTTATGGGATTCCCGAGGTAATTCGTAATGCGTTGAAAAATGCAAGCTGAAACGTCTCGAGACCTAATTACTGCGAAATCTCTCTCTCTCTCTCTCTCGTTCTGTATGTCTAATGTGTATTTACCTCCTCGCGTATGTTTATTATTTAAATTTCAATCTCCAAGTTTTCGATTTTTCAAGTTAGTCCATCTCTTTCTCTCTCTCTCTCTCGTATTTCGTACTTTAAATATTTGACGCTTGCATGTGCGTGTGTGTGTGTGTGTGTATGTGTGAGTGGGATTTTCGCGATGTTGACATTCCGCGCGAGTTTTGCGTGCATTTCGAGCCGAGAGAGGGCAACGAGTAATGGCGTTGATCCGATAAAGGAATATAAGCCAGTTTCGTATGTAAAACACGCGCAAAATAATAATAATAATAATAATGGTGTATATATGGGTGTGTATATATATACTACGAAGCGATGTGGCGTTGTTGAAATTCCAGGTATATGAGATAAAATGGATCAAAAGTTTTAATTGGTCGTGCAGTTAGCCACTGCCATCCTTTTCCCGTGTGCACCAGGAAAATGTTAATAAAACTGAAATATTTTCCTCTTTAGTTTATATATATATATATATATATATATATATATATGTCTGTGTGTTGCTTGCCAGTGTGTTCGCTCGGGGAGCTAATTCTATTTACATTCGGTATGACAAGTGTTGTGCAATTATAAAAGTTGAAGAACGTTAAAGTGCTCGCGTTAGGAGAGCCATGCAGGTAAATCGTCATGGGTATTACTGACTTTTGTTCTTTGTTTTTAATCGAAATTTTCAAAATGTTTGGTCGTTCTGTATAAAGTGTAAATTTATAAAATATAAAGTAAAGTAGTGTTTAACAAAAATACCATAGAATTTATTTCAAAAGAAAAGTTCAGTACAACCAAATAATCGTTTATTATTCTTTTTTTATTCCTTTCTTCCTCAATTATTTTTTTTGTTTTTTTTTTTTTTAGTTTTCATTTTAATACACACTGCGACTACGATATAAAACGTTAACATCGTAATTACAACACTTATAGCGAATAATAATACACTACAATCGTATCATTTTTCAGACAAAGCAAAGTATTGCTTACAAATCCATCGCACATCAAAAGTATCTCCAACCACCTATATTCATATATATATATATATACATGTTCTCTTATCCAGCAACCACAGCCAGCAACACATCCTCGACCAAACAAATTCAAAATTCGCGCACAAAACTCTTCTAAGCCCCTCGAGCCAAAACCAGCCACCGCACAGGCCGCGCCGTTGGAATAAATTACCCGCAACTACTCAAAACTACCCCTAGCGTATATTTCTCCCTCTCGCCCGTCCACGCTCTAACCTACATTCGCCCATTGGCAAACAATCGGCTGGTTTCTCCGAAATTACATCGTACGTACGTATATACGCACTGCTCGACTATATACGTGAGAATAAAGACCGGCAAAAAGAGAGAGAGAGAGAGAGAAAAAAGCATTTAGCCTTAAACGCTGCTACTGCCGCTGCGAATTACCAAGAGGAGAGAGAGAGAGAGAGAAAGAAAGAAAGGTAGGAGTAGACCGGCTACCGATGAAAAGGCGCGTACACGCGCATGCAAAAGAGAGGGTGGATGCGGCAGTAGAGAGAAAGAGAGAGAGAGAGAGAGAGAGAGAGAGAGAGAGGTTAATTACACCCCTGGCTCTTTAATTAACCGGCGCGAAAGCCAGAGAGATCGATCATTTGCCGTAGCAGCGCAGCAACGACGAGCCTGATAGGTAGTTTTCCGAGTCATTGAGGAACAAAACCTATATACTCGTATACGCGGTGGCGATCGCGAACACTAATTTTCCTGTATTTTATTAGCAGAATATATATATATATATATAAATGTAGTACAATGAGATTTTAAAATTCACGATTTAGTTTTTCAACACATGAGGGTTCTTCTTTTATCGGCCGCGGTCAATAATATACAGAGGTCAACGTGCGCGTCGTACACGGTCCCGCGAAATTTCTTTTTACGCTGGTTATAAAAATAAAGTACAGCGTCGCGTTGCACACCGTGGGATATATATATATACAATATTTATAAAGAGGTGAACCGGCGTCGTAAATGTTTGCCTTACAACTCGACTTCTCTTTTTTCTTTATCGCATTACAATCGCGAAATAATAACTTCCAATCCTTCCTCTGTTATTACTTTAATACTTTCTTCACTATGTGTACGTATATGTACGTATATATATCACAATGGTGCTAGCCGTCAGGATTAATGGCGTCGAGATTCTCTCGATATACCAAGAACTCGGTCGTATATCATCTGTTATTTTTTTCATCTCCACGCAACAATCTTTTATCATATATATATAAAATGATGGTTCTGATCAATTTTAACAATAAACATAATTTTCGTAATTAAAACGCGGTGCGTAGGCGAGGAGCAATCAGAGATAGAGAGAGAGAGACTATATAACAGCACCCGTGTGTGCGCGTATACGGAAAGAGAGAGAGAGAAAAAAATATACACGTACAGGGCGGCGCCATTATCCCTATTACTTTTAGTTTTAATTTTTTAAGTATATATATAAGCCCGTAATGGCGACCGTGTACCGGTATAAATAAGAACTTATTGCCCCGCTAGCGGCCATTTATTATTAGGGACTGCCCTACGTACTTAAGGGATGACCGTTATTTTTAACGGTAGCCTCTACCTTCTCTACTACATCTCTCTCTCTCTCTCCCCCCCTCACACATAAACCAACCGAGAGCTCTTTAATGGTACCCCCTTTTTTCGCGTATCAACAAAAAATTAATTTAATTACCTACCGCGATAAAATGTCGATTTGAAACGTATATACGGCGTATATAATATACTCGAGTTGTCGACGACGCGAGCTGTTGTATATAACCGCAGACGGCCTTGGAGTTACGAGATAGACGCGTCTACGGTATTGTGTACACTCGCGCGAGAGCGAAAGAATATGCGTATATATATGTATACGTGTCGATAAACCTCGATCTCGTAACCTCATTAAAGCGCAATATCAGGAACGCAGTTGTATAGTAACGGAATTTATATACGTATATATGTCGGCGTGTATGTATGAAGCAGAGAAACGCGCGGACGATAAAGGATCGCGAGCGTATTTGGAAATGAATTTATTACCTTCTTTTTTTACTTTAATAAAATTCTTGTTTGATCGCGCGTTGTGCAATATAATGGGGTTAAATGGGAGAGAGAGAAGCAGAAGATGGAAGTTGCGTAAATTTATACTGTCATTTTTGTTTTTTGTTTTTGTTTTTGTTCGTTCGATGTTTCATCAAGTTCCGCTTATTACACTCGGCTTTTCACTCACGCACGTTTTATTGTGTTAATTACTCGATCGTTACGGGGGGAGTGGGAGAGTAACGCGTTTTATATTATGACGGATTCCAATTTTTGTTGCGAATTGGTCCACGCGCACTTTACTTACTTTTACGTCGTGATTTTTAATTCAACGTTTATTTCAATGTTGTTTTTCACGCGGCATCGCGGATAAACACACGCAGATGTGAAAGTATTTTACGAATACTGACTCGTATACTGAAACGCGTGATCATTCAATTTGTTTTTTTTTTTATATAATATGGGACGCGGAATGACGAATATTCAAGATTAACCTTTTGTGTAAAACTGAAGTATTGAAAATTATTTTATTTCATTATCTTATATAAAACATTTGATGGAATATGTATCGATTGTGTGTTTTATTCGTGGAAATTATAGGTACCAACAATATTTTTCATAACGTATACTATTTAATGCTTCTTTCAATAAATCCAGGTGAATCAAACAAATTTCACACATTATAAAACTAAACACACTTCCTCACATATCCTATACAAACATCACCAAATATTCAACCATCGCATAATAAAAACCGAACTATAATCAAATCTGCACTCACATACAACCACACCTATACACATACACACACACACTTCTCGTCCTCGTTCGCTCTCACTGGCTCTCGCACCTGCGTGTCGTACGCTGCGTATAGCTTATGCGCGCAGCCTCAGTCGGTCGGCGTAATTCGCCTAATGCGAGAGAGTGCTCGAGCGTACGCGCGAGTGCTAAAAGTCGCCGAGGGAGAACACAACGCGCGTGATTTATCGCTGCTCGCTCGTTGATTGGTGCTCTCCTGTGCTGTGTGTTATACCGTGGAAGAAAGTGATCGGCGGCGGGGGAGGGGGGGAGAACAGTGAATGGGTGTGTGTGTATGTTTGGTGGAAGTGGGGAAATGTGCTTGCAAGCCGTTGATGTTGCGGTTTTTTTAACGGAGATTACAAAAGTGAGAAGAAGAGATGAACAATTAAATTGTCTTTTTTGTGTGTGCGTGTATTATACACTGATGATTAACGGTAGCAGAGCTCGATTTGCATAATTAATTTATATACATGTGTATGTGCTTACACGTTGTGTGTTTGAGCTATAATATTTTAAATAATTTATGGTATACGACGAATATTAAGAGAATACTAAGAAGATATGGCGTTTGATATAAACAACCTTTACTTACCTTCGTTAAATCATAACCTTTACTAACTCCGTTAGCTCGGCGTCGATATATAAACGTGTCGAAACACACGCGTCCCGTTAATAATCGACTTTCTCACCAACCTCTAAAACCCTACGACAACTTCATCAATGACCCTTTCTCCGCATACACACACACACACACACCATACAGAAAAAAAAAAGTTTCTCTCACAGCGGTCACCAAATGAGCGAAGTTTCAATCGGGCGCACACAGCAACAGAGAGAAAGAGAGAGAGAGAGAGAGAGTGAAAGCCAGAGTAAAAGAGGCAAATAATCTCTTGCGCTGTATATATATATGTGTGTGGGTGTGTTTCGTCAGCTCGCGGCAGTACATTCGACTGCACTTTTCACGCTAACGCAGCAGCAGCAGTGCAGCTGCAGCCGGTGCTTTTATCGATATAGACTACATCTATATCTGTGGTATGTGGCTGTGTAGGTATGGTGGACAGAGAGAGAGAGAGAGAGAGAGAGAGAGATTTTTGTGCTGGCTCGGTGGATTTTTCCCCGGCAGCGTTTTGTTTGGCTCGAGCACACGTGAGCCGAGCATTTTTTTTTGTTCTCTTGTATGGGCGAAGCGAGAGTTAATTTTTCGCGCGCGCGCGCGATGAGGGTGCCCGCGATATTAGCGAGATTGAATTTTATATATACGCTGTGGGGAAGAGTTTTTTAATGTGATAGGAACAAAGTGAGGATGAAAGGTTTTCATGATAAATTTTAATATTGTATATGGTTGGAAGCAGTTTTTTTCTTTAGAATTTAATATTCTGATAAGATTTCAATGTAAATTGGGTTGTTTGATGGTTTAAGATGATTCTGGAAGACTGTAGGGCGCATGTCTGTTATTCAATTATTTCGTATTCGATTGGTATCTCAGTGTTCAATGTTAGATTTGAGTGTGAAAATAACAAAATATCTCTGCGGCTTCAAAATTAATAAAAAGAATTATAATAACTGTCCTCTTTATATCTTTATATAGAATTAAAGGACTTTCTTGCTAACAAATACCATATCAAATAAGCTTTCCCACTTTTACCACTTGACTCGCAAATCCGATTCCATCGACACGACGACTACGACGACATCTGCTATTCTCGTCTGACCTAAAAAGCTCATTAATCGCGCAAATGCGTTACAATGTATTCAACTTAGTGACCCATATATATTTGCTCTCTTTCACCTGCTACCCAATGACTGCGAGATATCAGAAAGCAAACTACGCCACTACCGCCTCTACTCTCACTTCCTCCTTCTCACCACGTACAAATGTATATACAGAAGAGGAAGAGGAGGAAGAGGTGGACTTTCTCCGTCTCTCTCTCTTTCTCTCTTTCTCCTAGCCTCGTGCACGACTTCGATCAACCGAGAAAAATAAGAGTAAATACCCTGACGGTATTCCATTGGGACGTGATCAAACGGAAGTAAGTCGGCTTTCAGTTAAATTACGTACCTAATGCATTGGAGTGCTTCGCGAATTCTCTCTCTCTCTCTCTCTCTCTCTCTCTCTTTCCTCGTCTTAGCGAATTCTTATGAGATCGAGGGGGAAAATAATTACTACGGATCGTGCGGTCGGAATGCTTTTGCTTTAATTGACGAAATCTCCGGTGCGCTTATATCGAGACTCCGGTTGTCACGAATTTAGGTTAAATTCCAAATTAAGTTTCTCAGCGGTTCAGTGTAATTGTATCACTTAGGTAAAATATGAATGTTATTCATCTTTCATTTATGCGTGATGAAGTATGTACGTATAGAATTATTGCTGGGTCAAAAATTTTCTGATAAAAAAAAACCAAACTGACAGGAAAGTAACAGCTATTATTATCAATCAACGACGACAATTATCTATATTCCATAACAATTACAATTACAAACATTGATAACACAGCCCCACAAAAAAAAGAAAGTGGTCTAACCCAGAACACTGATTATCATATCCTTATGTATTTTGATGT